>JALNQF010000459.1:0-28605 GCA_028456385.1 Ophiosphaerella korrae | reverse complement strand
GTTTACTATATTAGTAAGTTATAAACTTACTAATATTAGTACGAAAATAAGAGATATAAGAGATAACTCCTTTATAATAATAGTACAAAGAATATAGTAATAGTATAGTAGAGTATTATAAAGAAAGGAATAGTAAAAAGGGAGTAAGTAGTTACTAGAGAAATATAAGTACTAAGGGCTTATAAGGAGGTACACTATTAAAGAGGAGAGGTAAGAGAGAGTAGCTAATAGGCCTTTAGGTAGTAAGATATAACCTATAGGAGGGCAAATAATATTTAGAGTTAGTTTAGCTAATAAAGTTTAAGATCTCTAAGACTAATAAGCTCTTAGGCCCTAAATCTATATTAGGTATATAACCCTATAATAATAGGAGTATTACTCTTTTTTATAAATTATAGATTTAACCCTAATATATATAAAATACTAAGAAATATAGAATCTTAGACTCTAAAAGGAGAAAACTTTACTAATAGACTTAGAGATATATATAATTAACTAAGACAAGATATAGAATTCCTATACAATTAAATAGTAAAGTACTATAATAAAAAATATAAAGAGGGACCTTAATTTAGAAAGAGAGAAAAAGTATAGTTAGTATAAAAAAATATAAAGAGTAAATAATTAAGCTTAAAACTTAATTATAAAAAGATTAGACTATATAAAGTTAAAAAGGAAGTTATACTAGTTATATTTAAACTAAAGCTACTAAGTAAAATAAAGATATACCTAACCTTCTATATAGTACTATTAGAGATAGTACTATAAAATATAGAACTACTAGTATATAAAGTAGATATATAAAGAGAATAAGAAGAATAGGAAGTTAAAGAAATCCTAGTATACTAGTTCTATAATAGTAGAGACTACTACTTAGTAAAATAGATAAGTATAGATAAAAAAGGATAACTATAAGAAGATATATAGGAACTAGAAGATAACCTTAACTACTCTAAGAAACTAGAGGAGTTCTAAAATTAAAACTCTCTAGACTACTTAGTAGTAAACTAAGAAAATTAGTACTACTAATAATAAATAGAGAGACGTTAGAAATATCTAATATAATAGGAGCTAGAGTAGCCTCTATAGCGTCTTTAAGGTCTATCTTAGCCTTTAAGGTATAAGACTATTTAGATAATTTAGTATTATTATAAGCCTATATCTTACAAAGATACTTAATATAAGAATAAATATCTACTAGCTTATAAAGAGTTAGCTTATACTTAGCCTTAGCTTCTATAAGCTATAATAATAGTATCTCTTAAGCTTAGTTAATAGCTCGCCCTATATAACTTAGCAAGAAGAGATTATATAGAAATTAAGTACTTATATTCTATAAGAGAAATACCTAAAGAAGTATACTTGTATTAAATTTTAGTAAGGATACACTTGCTATAGTATTTACTATCCTTTAAGGATACAAGATAAGTAAGCTTTAATTAAGTATAATAAGCGTATAGAAATATTTTAACTCTATTATAAGTAATACAAGTAATAAGAAAGAGTTTATTATAATTAGAACGAGAAGATATAGAGAATAATAAGGAATTAGAAATAAACAAAGAAACTAGACTAATAACCTTAGGCCTAGGGTAGAGAAATAAGAACCTACTTAGAGAGGAGAATAGTGTTATAGCTATAACAAGAGAAAACTAACTTAAGCTAATTAGCCCTACTATAGATAACAACAACACGTATAACTTGTAAGGTAATAAACTTAATTAAGAAGCTAACTATAATAGAGATATATAATAACTTTGTAATTTATAATCTTAGTAAATACAAACTATAAAGCTAAATATATAATAACTTTATAATTTGCAATCTTAGTAAATACAAAGCACGAAGCTAGCTAAGAAATATAAGTATAAAGTTAGTAGTAATGCGTATTATTAGGATAGTATTAGTAATCTAATCTCTAACCTAGAACGCTAATACTTAATATTGTACACACAAATTAACTATTATTTATAGTTATTACTAATTACTATATAAGCTTTTGTTATTACCTTACAATCTACTAATACCCTAATAGGTTATTAGGAAGTCGACCTAAGTAACTCTATTACACTAGTCTTCTTTAAATATATTCTTTAGATAATTTTAGTTCTAGTCTAATTACTATATATTCTTTGTTAGGTATTTTAATTATTTCCTAACCTTAGATATCTTTTCTTAAGATTACTCTTATATAATTATATTCTTTCTTTTATATTAGCTATATATAGTTTTATACTTTTAATTCTTTATATATATAGTAATTTGTATTTAGGTATAATATCTATAATATTTTAAAGTATACTAGATATTCTAAATCTATTCTTTTATTGTCTCCTATTTAGTATCTATCTATACTAGGTCTTGTAGTTACTAGAACGTAGTATACTACTAGTATACGTAGTATATAGGCTTTATTAATCTATTACGTCTTTTTTATAAAGTACTACTATTCTCTTTAGGTAAGTATTTTTCTTACTATAACTATATATTATTCTATCTATTTTTAGAATATTATAAACCTTATTACTTTATAATTACGTTCTTTCTAGTCTTTATACGCTTCCTCTATACTTATAACTAGTAAGTATTTCTAAATAAAATACTATTCTTTATTTTGTTTTACTATATCTATTATTATATATATATTATAGCTATATATATCTAACTTGGTATACTTTATACTTTTTATATTAGTATATCTCTTATCTCCTCTTAGTCTTTTAGAAGTAATTGTAGTAGTTTCTTTATCTCTTACTAGTCCTTTAGTAGTAATTAAGAGTACTAAGGCTTCTTCTTTTTCTAAATCTTCTATTAGTAGGTCTCTTAGATATTTTATCTCTTTAAGCTAGTTTTAAATTCTTTCTTTTATTACTACTTTTCTATTTTTCTATAAGAACTATTTTACTTCCTACTTACTAGAAAGAGATATATAGTAGTTATTATTATAATAAAAGGTCTAATAGAGTATCGTGTACTATATTTCTCTAGTTACTACTACTTTCTTTTAGAGCTTAGCTTATACTTTTAGTACTTTTTTCTTATATTTAGTTATTTTTAACTAGGCTTCTTTTTCCTTTTTAGGGTCTTTACTTCTATAGTCTTTTATAAAGTATCTTAGTTTCCGAAATTTATAATATACTATATCTTTTTTTTTAACTAGTAATCTTTTATATAGTAGCCTTTCTTACTATAGTTAAAGTATATAAAGTCTTTACTCTTTTTTTTTTCTATCTTTGTTAGTATTAAGGATTATAAGGTCTCCTCTATTGTAGTTATTAGATTATCCCTAATACTTGTTTTTCTTCTATTCTTAAAGATTATTATCTACTTAGATTATATATTTCTTTAAAGCTTCTAGTATCCTTAGATTTTCTATTTAAATTAATTTGTATTAAATTACTTTACTTATTCTTTACTTAAACTTTAATATTAGGGATAGTTTATTCTATTCTATATTCTAGGATAGTTATTTAAATTATAATATATATTCTAAAAAACTCTTATATTATTTAAGTCTTTTAAGCTTTTCTTTAGCTTATTAGGTAATATCTATATCTTTAAATACTACTCTTATTTGTTATACAAAGTATTTATAATTTCTAAATATAGCTATTATCTTATCTTTCTTTATTTTTAGGGCTTATAGGGTATAATCTATCTAATAGAGTTTAAACTATCTTATTATATCTTCTTTAAAGTATAGACTAATATATACTACCTTGTTTTCTTCTATATTAAAGTAAGTTACTTAGATATCTATTTAGAGTTATACTAAAGCTTAGAAGAGTCTTAATTTCTCTTTTAATCTATTAAATTTCTTAAGTATAGGTATCTTAAGTAGTTTCTTTATTATACTTATCTCTAATCTTTTAGTAATTTATTCTATCTAGTTCTAACTTACTATAATAGCTTTAATCTAAGCTTTATTTTAGTTAACGTAGTCTTATAGTTCTATGTTCTACGTTTCTAGGGTATTAATTATTAATTGTATATCCCCTTTTTTAGCGATTAGGTTGTTTAAGTATATTTTAACTACTACCTAGTTAGTTCTATCTAACTTATAACTACTTAGAGGTACTTTACTTCTTTTCTTAGTTAAGCTTTCTACTATTATATTAGCTTAGACTATATACTACTTACGCTTTACTTCTTCTAATAACTAGATTAGTAAGGTGTAATAGAGTTACTTGTTATTAACTACAAGTAACTACTAGGAGAGTTGCTAGTAGATTAAAAGTTAATAGTAAAAGCTTATATAGTAATTAAGTAATTAACTATAAATAATAGGTTAATATCTTACGATATTAATATATTATTGCTCTTAGTTAGAGATTAGATTACTAATACTATCTTAAGGATATATATTACTACTAACTATATACTTTTACTAATCTATTATACGCCTCTTATAAATTACTTTAATCTATTATACGTATTTATAAATTACTTTTAATCTATTATATAGGTTTATAGATTACTTTATATTACGTATTAAGGTTATAGTTTATTTCCTAATCTAGGTTATTACTTTACTTATCTTATTATAAGAGAGTTATCTCTTATATCTCTTATTCTCGCACTAATATTAGTAAGTTACAACTTACTAATATTGTAAACTTACTAATATGTTAGTAAGTTTACAACTTACTAACATTTAACTACCTTTCTACTTTTAGTTAGCGCTTAGTAAGCTACTAGGTATATATACCTAGTACTTACTTAGATAGCTTTATCTACTATTTACTCTTTTTAGTTAATTATTAAAACTACCTTATTAAGTTATCTTGCGTAAAGTCTACCTTATATAATAGTAGATCTTTATAAATATTTTACTTTTATAGGCCTCTCTATAACCTAGAACTATACTAGTAGCTTTCTTACTTATACTAGAGTTACTATAAGATAGCTAATTGTAGCTAACTCTTAATTAAGCCTCGCTAGCTAAAAAGAACTATACTACTAGGAATTAGATCTTACCTTAGCTATAGTACGCTAGGTAGCCTCTTGAGTTTACTATTTTATAGTTCTAGTTAAGGTTTCTAGTACTTTCTTTTTACTAGTACTAGCGCTAATATTCTAGAAAGAAATATATACTAAAAAAAAGTAGTTTAACTACTTTATAGGTTATAAAGTTTTAGCTTATACTTATTACGTATACCTAGGTAAGGGCGTGCTTATACTAGGTATTAAACCTAAGTAGTAGTACTAAAGAAAAATAAGACGTCTAAACTTATATAAATTACTAGTACTTAATTTATAAGAACTAAGTAATAAAGCGCCCTAGACTCTACTAAAACCTTTACTAGCTAGTACTAAAGATCTAAATCTCTATAAACTAATAGCTAAATACACTAATATAGTATATAACTACTATAACTTAGCTTATTATACTATAACTTAGTTATATAAAAAATCTTCTATCTACTTAAAAGCTAGCTTTTTAAACTAAAATAATACTAACTTAAAACCTCTTTATTACTTATACTAAGTATACTTATAAGATAAAAATACGCTATAAATAGTAGACTATAGATCTAGTAAGAAACTAAAAGAATACTCTAAAGCTACTATACTATAAAAAATCTATAAAATACGCGCTAGAACTAAGTCTCTAGAAAAATAGACTTAGAGACTTACTATACTAACTACTCTAATAAAAAAAGCGCTAAGTAACTTCTAATAATATCTTAGGACTCTTTTATAGAAAAATAAAAGAAAATAAGTAATAGACTTTAAATCTTTTATTTAGCTAAGACTACCTAGTAAACTAAATTTCTAACCTAATATAATTCTTTAATAAGTACTAGGTACTTTTTTAGCTAATAGCTTTATAATAAACTTAACTACTCTTAACTAACTTATTATAAAAGAATTTAACCTAGATATAGACTTTACTCCTTTTAACTAAGGTAGCTCCTTAAGGTATAGACTAGTTACTAAGGTCTCTTTTAATAACTAGACTATATTAAACAATTTAATTAATAATACTTAACTAAACGTTAGCTAAGTATTATTACCCTAGCCTATACCTAAGCTAGAGAACCTAGAAGAGCTAAGAGATAATTTACTACTAAACACTATAATTAATAAAGACTTATTACTAGGAATAGTCTTTATATTTTAAGATAAACTTAAGAAATTACTTACTAAGTTTACTAAGCTCTAACTCTTGTTTTATACTCTATTACTAACTTTACACTAAAGAATTAAAGATAATAAACCTAGTAATTACTTATTTCTTAGAAAGTTTACCTTAACTAGAAAAGTATTATACTTAGTAGTTATAAATACGTAAATATAAGACGTAATTAACTTAGTAAATAAATAAAACTAGAAGCTTATAGCTAGAGTAAGTAAAGTAGATAAATAGCTCTTTTAATAAGATAACTAATTAGCCTAACTCTAAGAATACCTAGTATAATTACTCTTAGACTACAACTATATTATATAGTAATATAATACCTTAGGCTAAAGAGCTACTTAGTATAAAGCTCTATAAAAAAAAGCTATAGTAAAATATAACTACTTATATAAAGTAGTAATTTACTAAGAAGACCTAATAGCTAAATAAATAAAGCTAGAAACCTTTAACTTTAATATACTAGCGTAAAAAAATATAAAACTACTCTATACTAAGATCTTACTATAAAGCTAGTAACCTAGCTTCTTTAAAAGAGAGTTTAAACTCTAAGTACTAGTAATAGGCTACTATATCTTTAATAGAGAAGAGTTTACCTTAACTCTATTCTTAACTAGTATCTAAGAGCTAGCCTTTAATTTTTACTAGTATAAAGAATAAAAAAACTACTCTATAAAACCTTTATAATTTTTAGGTATAAAATACTATATAGATATTATATCTTTTATCTAATCTATATATAATTACTTTACTACTAATAGAAAAAAATATATTAGCTTATAAACCTAAGCTAACGTTATTATATACTATTATATAGGATTAGCTTACCTATACTTTACTATCTTAAATAGTGTTACTTACTTATACTAAGAAGAATTTATATATTTCTTTATACTTTTTTACTAATTTAGTAATATAAATATAGTAGGATTAAGAGAAGTACGTTATAAAACCTTAGAAATAGCTAAATTTAAACTAGATTAACTAATTTATAAAACTACCTAGTTAGTATAAGCTAAATTCTTCTTTAAATTTAATAATATTAGCTTTAAACTATAATTAAACTTATAGCTATATAATATCTACTTTTAAAAGAAGCTATAACTCTAGCTTAGAGAACCTACTAGTACTACTCCTAGTATCTATAATAGCTTTACTAATTTTTAAAAGATAATTATAATATTAGAAAATAAAGTAAATAATTATAACCTAGATATAAGCTTTAAGTAAACCTAGCTTTATACCCTAGCGCCTATAAGAGCTAAAATAAGAGCGTAGATATAAAACTTTAAAGAAGAACTAGTTATAACTTTATAAGAACTAAAATACTATTAACTATAACTAGAAAGTATATTTAGAGAAATATACCTAACTAGTAAAAAGGCTACTATAATTAAAACTAAGAACTTTAAAATAATTTTATACTAAGGCTATAGAAAGATAGGTATTAAAAAGCTAGACTATACTACTTATAAATAAACAAAAGCTACTAGATCTAAAATACTTACTAATACTATAAACTACTATATAGCTACCTATATAGTAATAGACTCTAAAATAGATATAGAAATAGAAGACTAATTCTTTAAATATAACTCCTAACTAGATATAGAGCTAGAACTAGAGCCTAACTTAGACTAGGACTTAGAAAACAACGTTCTCTAGGCTTAAAGCTTTAGCCTAGAGATTATATAAACTAGAAGAGTATAATTAACTACTAAAGTATAACTCTTAGTATAGCTATATCTTATATACTTACTTATAGAATATAGATAGTTTAGTATAAAAAACTACTAACTAATCTAATAGAAGCTAAGCTAAACTAATTCTTATTTACTAGCTTCTTAGGTAAAGACTCTAAAGTACTTTATATAGCTAGAACTTTAGCTAATAATAGAGCTAATATAAACTTTATTTACTAAAAATTTACTTAGAAGATTATAAAATTATAAACTATCTAGCTACTTTAACTTATTATCTATAAAAGATATAATAGTTCCTTATCTAAGTCTATTACGTATTAGGTTAAGTTTTACTAATAAGTAAGTATATATATTAAATAGACCTTTACCTATATTATTAAAAATATAGGCTAATTTAACTTTATTTTAAGATTTCTATAGTATAAAGCTTATACTATTAAACTTAACTACTATAATAGAATGTTATTATTCTTTAATATTTACTACTAATAATACTACTAGATAACTAATAAAATCCCCTTAGTAGTATACTATAGTATACTTAGATATTACTCTACTATAGCCTTAAAGAAGCTAGTAATTAAACTATTATCTACTCCTATAGGGCCCTTAAGTAGGTACCTTAAAAAGTATAAATAGAACTTATTAATAGATATTTAAACTATCAGTTATTATATAATTAAGGCTTTTACTAAAAGAAGTAAATATATACTTATAGTACTAACTTTAGATAGAATACTACTACTAGTATACTACTATAAAGTAGCTAGAGAAGTAAATTATATATAATTTTATAAACTACTACTTATAGTAAAGCTTAAAGATATCTTATCTATAGAACTACTCTAACTATATTAAGACCTAATACCTTATTTTAATAAGAAAGCTACTAAGGAACTTTTTTCTTATAAGCTATATAACCTAGAAATTACCTTTAAGCTTAGCGTAAAAATCCTAGACGCTAAACTTTACCTTTTTACTAGAAAATAAAATAAAGTAATCTAGAAATATATCTAAGAAATAGAAAGTAAGGGCTTTATTAGTAAATATAGCTCTTTAGCTAAGAATAACCTACTAATTATAGCTAAACTAGATATTAGTTTATAAGTTTATATAGACTACTATAAGCTAAATAAATCTACTATTAAAGACTAGTACTTAATTCTATTTTTTAGGGAAATACTAGCTTACCTAAATAAAGTAAAGATTTTCTCTATATTTAACGTAATATACGTATTTTACTACTTATATATTACTTTAAATTTAGAATAGCTAACTACCTTTATTACTTACTTTAGTATATATACTTATAAAGTAGTACTCTTTAGCTTTACTAATATACTAGCTACTTTCTAGCGTACTATTAACTTAGCTTTTCTAGAATATTTAGATAACTTCTATACTATATATATAGATAATATCTTAATATACTCTAATAATAAAATAGACTATATCTAGTATATTTATAAAGTACTTATATAACTAAAAGAGTAAGGCTTCTACGTAGACTTTAAAAAATCTAGCCTTTATACTACTTTAGTTAAGTTTTTAAGTATAATTATCTCTAATAAAAGAATTATAATAGATCTCTCTAAAGTTAAAGCTATCTAAGAGTAAGAAATACTAAAGACTACTAAAGAAGTCCTAGCCTTTCTAAGCTATACTAGATTCTTCTAGCGCTTTATTAAAGATTACTTAAGCTTTACCTTACTACTTACTAAGTTAATTAAGTCTAAGGTTATTACTAAACTTACTAAAAGAAATAAGCTACTTCTTTAAAAGACTTAGTATAAGCCTTTTATAATTACTTAAAAATATATATACGCTTTTAATAAACTAAAAGCTACTTTCTAGCTAAAAGTAATTTTACTTTACTTTAACCCTTTAAAAGTAATCTATATCTAAACTAATACCTCTAGGTAAGCTTTAGGTAGAGTAATAAGCTAACTAAACTATAGTAGAATCTAATAGTTAGTTAGCTTCTTCTAAAAAAAATATACCCTAGTAGAATATAATTATAATATCTACGTCCTAGAACTTATAGCTATAATCTAAGTATTTAAAGAATAGAAACTAGAGCTTATAAGTAGTCTATATACAATCTATATTATAATAGACTACTATAATTTAGAAACCTTTCTAATAACTAAAAAGCTTAATTACTACTTAGCCTACTAGTTATTATTTCTATCCTAATTTAATTTCTATATTAAATACGTACCTAGTAATATAAATAAGGTTATAGACACCTTAAGCTACTAACTATAAGATTACTCTATAGATAATTCTAATCTATAAGTATTAAAAGCTAACTAAATTATCTTAAGCTCTTAAGTCTTAGCCCTAGGCGTAAAACTATTACAATACTAAGTAGTAAGTAAGCTATTATATTGTACGCGATTAGGCTAGGTAATATAGCGTAGTAGAATACGTAACTATTTAGTAGTAAACGCTCTAGAGTAAATACTCTAGAGTAAATACTCTAGAACAAGCGCTCTAGAGCAAACACTCTAGAGTAAGCGCTTAGAAATAAACGCTAAATAGTAAGTATATAAGAACGTTAATAGACCTTTATAGACTATTGTATTTAATCTTTTCTTTACCTCTTATCTTAATAGAGTATTACAACTAATACTTTAATAAGATTCTTATCTATCTATTAATACTTATATACCTTGTAATACTCTAATAAGAGCTATCTATTAATTAAGTTAAGTAACTAACTTATTTATTAACCTTGCTTATCTTATAGAAGCCTACTTATCCTTATTACTCTTACTAGTTCTAAAGACTTAATATATTAATAAATATAGATAACTAGCGTATAGGAGTAACCTATACTACTACTTCTAAAGTTACTAAGCTAGACCTCTACTATAGAGAATAAAACAAGCTTAAGCTATAAATTTTATAACTTAATCTCTTTTTTAAAGTAGACTAAGTTTAAGATAAAGATAGAGCTATACTTATATTATCTTATATAAAGGGTAAAGTAGAGAAATAGGTTACGCTATACTTTAAGAAATACCTTAATAATAATAATAGTAACTACGATAAGATATTTAAAGAATAGATTAAGTTTAAAGATAAAGTATAATAAGCCTTTCTACTAGTAAACAAGATAGTAGTAGTAGAGCGTGTAATATAGTAGCTATAATAATATAAGGTAGTAGTAGACTATACTAATAAATTCTATAGCTACGTAATATAAATAGAATAGAATAACAAGTTATTAATAAGGATATTTTAATAGAGACTTAAGAGTAACGTTTAAGGTAAGCTAATATATAGTAAAGCTACGATTAAGATATTAGAAGACCTAATAGAAAAAGTAATTTAAGTTAATAAGTATATATATAAATATATAGTAAAAGCTAAGAATAGTAGAGTACTACGTATAGATAATAAGAAGTATAAACCTAAGTATAAGTACTAACGTAAATACAAGAACAACTAAGTTTAGAGTAGCTATAGATACTTTAGGCTAGATAAGATATACGTTAATAATATAAACCTAAGAAAACTAGAATACTATTACTATAAGAACTCTAAGAGAGTAGAAAGCTAAAAATACTATAAGTATAGTAAAATAGGGTACCTAGTAAAGAATTACTAAGTAAAGAACAAGCTAATATAATAAATTAATATACTTAAGATGTAAGATAATAATAGAGAGGAAGAATAGGAAGTAATCCCTAGAAGAAGCTAAGAAAAGAGAGATTACATAACTATAAACCTCTAGTAGTAAGTATTAAAACCTTAGAACTAAGTAAGAATAATAGGAGTAAGTAGGCTTCTATAAGACGAGCAAGGTTAATAAATAAGAGAGTTACTTAACTTAATTAATAGTTAGCTCTTATTAGAGTATTATAAGGTATATAAGTATTAATAAGTAGATTAGAATCTAATTAAAGTATTAGTCGTAATACTCTATTAAGATAAGAGGTAAAAAAGAGATTAAATATAATAGTCTATAAAGGTCTATTAACGTTCCTATATACTTACTATCTAGTGTTTATTTCTAAGCGCTTACTCTAGAGCGTTTACTCCTAAGCGCTTATTCTAGAGTGTTTACTCTAGAGCGTTTGCTCTAGAGCGTTTACTACTAAATAGTTACGTATTCTACTACACTATATTGCCTAGCCTAATCGCGTATAATATAATAGCTTACCTACTACTTAGTATTGTAATACTATTCCTCTTTTTTACGCTAGGTCTATCCTTAGGCCTAGGCCTCTATTAGCCTAGTCTAGCTTATAAGTAGTTTACTCTACCTTCTAGTTAAAAACTATCTTACTATAATATTACCTCCTTTATAGTCTTATAGACTTTATCTCTTATTAGAAATCTTTTCTATAAACTCTATTTCTAAAACACTTTATCTATATTATTCTCTTTTAGGTATTCCTTATTTTATTATACTAGATTCTACTCTAAAGTATACTAAGTATACTTATATAAGGCGTCTTTATATTAGTATAACCTAGGAGTCTCTTAATTAAACTTATAAAGAGTTCTATAAAAAGGTTAATAATAATAAAAAACTTCTTACTATTATTATTACTTATTTACTATATAATAAGAAAATATTAAAATCTACTAAAGAGCGTACTTGTGATAAGGCCTTATACCTAGCGTTAGAGTTAGAGTAGAAAGGTAATAAAGTCTTAGCGTAAGTTCTTAACTATTCTACTACTACTATTAATATTACCTCTTCTTTTACTATCTAGTCTACTATTAGCTTATTAGACAAGTTTATTACAACTAAGGGCGCTTTATAGGCTCTATATAGTTAGGTTTATTATAGAACTTTCTTCTACTAAATATATTTATTATATCCTAGCTATAGCTTTGTATATCCTATATATCCTAGTATATTGTACTTACTTCTTACTTTCTTAAGTATCTACTAATAATTCTATAGGTTAGCTTTAGGTTTCTATATATTTTTACTTACTAAGTAGCCTTTTTATTTTACTAGCTACTCTTAGAGAAACTATATACTTTAGAAGGCGTCGCGTCCTATTTCTTAATATCTCTATAGGTCTTTAACTTTAAACTTATTATCTTCCTCTTTCTAATATTAGAATTATTACTATACTAGTGTTTTTAGCTTAGCTAGTTCTAGTAGGCTTGTATAGAACTTAGGGTATACCTTAGTATCTTTAGGTAGCTCTAGTGTTTTTGTTACTAGCCTATTATCTTCTTTAACTAAAAATAGTCTAACTTTAATATAGTCTAGCCCTTTACTAGGTTACTTAGTCTATAGATTCTTTGTATAAAGATACGCTTTATCCCTTTCTTTTAGCTAAGGTACTATTTTTTGTTTTTAATTAATATATAAAATACTTTATTTCTAAGCTTCTTTTAGTTTATATCTTATCTTATTATAGAGTTCTTGTATATCCTTAACTTTAACTAATACTACCTCTATTTTAGGTCCTAGTAGTATTCTCTTAAATAAATTAGGGTGTCTCCTATAGTTTATAAAATATAGTATTTTACTTATTACTTCTAAGTACTTATTATTATATACTAATTATGCTATAGGTAGTAGTAATACTTAATTATTCTACTTCTAATTACTATAAATCCTTAGGTATATCTTTAATATCCTATTAGTCTATTCTATCTATCTATCTATCTATAGATAATAGGCTATTAATAGCTTCCTTTTTATCTCTATTACTATAAGTAGCGTTGTCTAGTAATTAGACGTAAAAAGCTTATCTCTATTACTAATAATACTTTTTAGTATCCTATATCTTTGAATTAGTATGTCTAGTAGTACGTGTCCTAGCTAGTCTACTATATAGTTACTTTAGAATTTCTCTATCTTAGTATATTTTATAAATTAGTCTATAATTACTATTATTATATTATATCTTATTCTTATTACTAGGTCTTTTAATATTAGTAGTCCTATAATAAAGTCTATTATAACGTCTATTTATAGTTCTTCTAGTATCTTAATTACTTATATTTCTCTATAAGGTATATATATCTTGTACTTATTCTTCTAGTAATTTACGTATTCTTTAATAAACTACGTTACTTTTTCCTTTATTTTACTAAATCTATAGTTTCTCTAGATTAGTTCTATAGTTCGTGTAATCTCTAAGTACCTATATACTAGGTTATTATAGTATTATTATATAATTACTTCTTATAATTCTTTTAGAATATTATTTATAATCTTAACTAGGTTATTAATCTCTTACTCTTCTACTAGTTGTATGTTTAGTACTAGGTAGTCTTATCTATTATCCTAGAGTATAGCTTTTTCTACTACTTATCTCTTTCCTATAATATTGTGTCTTTAGCTAAGCGCGTCTACTTAGCTATTTTCCTTACTTAGTACGTACTAGATCTTAAATTTATACTATCCTAGTAGTTCTAACTATTATATCTACTTATCTTTTAACTTCTTACTTATTATAAAGTATATTAGGTTCTTGTAATCTATCTTAATAATTACTTCTACTACGCTTTTAGTATATACTCTCTAATACTTAAGTATATTAACTATTACTAGTAGCTCTTTATTATATATATTATATCTTTCTTCTTATTCTATAAACTTTCTTAAATAATATATAATTAGATACTATTTCTCTTTATACTCTTATAGCGCTATTACTCTATAAGCTAAGTTAGATATATTAGTCTTAATAACTAAGGTTTTATTACTATAAAATTACTTTAGAACTAGTAGTATAATATAAGCTTACTTAAGTTCTTTATAAGCTTATTTCTACTCTACTCTCTATTTCTATCTTGTATCTTTTTTTATAAGCTTTATAAGTAGTAGTACTTTTTTAGAAAATCTTTCTATAAAGTATTAGTTAAAGTTAATAAATCTTAAGAACGATTATACGTCCTTAACTATCTTAGGTTCCTTCTATTTCTTTACTACTTTAATCTTTTCTTAGCTTATCTTAACTTTATTAATACTTATTATATATCTTAGAAACTTTACTTCTATCTTATACTATTTATACTTCTCTAGCTTTAGTTGTAGGTTGTATTAGTCTAAGTACTATAGTACTATTATTACTTACTTTATATACTTACTTTCTTCTTTAGAATATATTAGTATATTGTCTAAGTAGGCTATAATAAACTTATCTAAGTATTCTTATAATATATTATTAATTAGTTTTTAGAATATTACTAGTATATTTATTAGTCTAAAGAGTATTACTATATACTTATAATATTTATAGCGTATTTAGAACACTATCTTCTACTTTTTACGTACTTTAATTCTTATTAAGTAGTATCTATCTTTTAGGTCTAGCTTTGTAAAAATCTTAGCCTAGCTTAGCTTATCTTAGAGTTTATCTATATTTAGTAGTAAGTATTAGTCCTTTACTATAATATTGTTTTGTTTTTAGTAGTCTACGTATATCTTTAGTAGTCTCTTTTTCTTTAGTATAAAGAGAATTAGAAATCCTACTAATAATAAGGATTCTTGTATATATTCTTTCTTTAGGTCTTAGTTTAGTCTTTCTTAGAGTGTTACTAATTTACTCTCTATTAATTAGTAAATAGGCCTAAAAGGTAGCTTCTTTCTTTCTTATAACTTAATCGTATAGTCCTAGAGTTAGTACTTAGGTAATACTAGTATATCTATCTCTTCTATAAACAAGTAGCTAAACTTCTTATATTATTCTAGGATCTTAAGAGTTACGTATTACTCTTCTACTCCTACTTCCTAGCCTAGCGCCTTACTAGTACTTATAGAGTTACTTATTCTCTCTTAATAAGTTACTATTAAAGCTACTATCTTATATAGTACCTTCTTATCTACTATTAAACGCTACTAATATATAGGCTTAGATCTACGTACGTCTTTGTAGTTATTAAATAAGAGGTTCTAGTTTTTCTAATTAACTCTAGGATTAAACTCTTATAGCTATAGGAGTCCTAGTATAATATCTTTATTAGCTAAAACTAATACGTCTAGGGTAATCCTTATACTATATCCTTAAATAATAATCTCTATAGTTACTTTATTACTAACTATTAGGTTTTCTAGTATTAGCTATCTATTCGCGATATAGATTAGATATAGTATCTTCTTTACTTATAGTTAGAGTTCTACTTATTCTACTACTTTAGGTGTAATTAGGTTTATAAATAACTTTAAATCTACTAATACTTTTATTCTTTCTCTTCTTATCTTTACTAGGAGTTTAATAAGTCTTTTAGCGTTAATAGCGTTATAGCTTCTAGATATATATCTAGTGTTAGCTATTTACTTAAAAAAGACTTAATCTTATAATCTTTATTTATCTTTTACTAAAATCCTTAGAGTATCTTAATCTCTCTATATTGTTTATACTTCTCTAGCGTATAGGTTTACTAGATTAGATTAATATATTAGTTGTTTATAAGTATCTTACTTATATTTATATCTTTTTTAGTTATACCTAGAAAGTACTCTACTTCTTACTTATCTTATAAGTATTGTTTATATCTTACGTTTATATACTCTTCCTAGTTCTATTTATATCTAGATCTCTTATAAGAGAAATATCTAGATCCTATCTTATTAGAATAGTAAGTAAAGTAGTTACTATAGTAACATCCTATCTATAATAGTAGTAGATAGTTTAGGTTACGTAAGTATAGCTAGTATTGTAGTTCTTATATTAATACTAAATCTATAATAATTAGCGCCTAATTGTTATTTGTATATAACAATTTATATTATTAGGTTTACTCTACTTAGCGTTCCTTGTCTTACTATTCTTGTACTAAGTAGTAACTATCTACTAGTCTCTAGATTTCTTTTATAAATCTATCTTATACTTTAGTATTTTCTTACCTTAGCTCTAGTATTTTAGGTACTATTTTATATTTAGAAGTCTTAGGCTCTTAGTTTTCTTTTCTATTCTTGTCTTAGGCTATATATACTTACCTTCCTAGATATAGTGTTGTCTTGCGCCTATACCTTGCCCTTCTTTAGTATAGCTAAAGGTATTCTAAGGTATCTATCTTAGCTTATTTCTACTTTAGCTAATACCTTATTATATAGCTTTATACTCTTAGTAGTATCTTTATAGCTTTTACTTTATTGTCTATTATAAGGTTTATTAGTTATATAGTAATCTTATAGTAGTTATATCTCTTACTTATATCTTACTACTAGAGGTTTGTAGTCTTGTAATCTCTCTTCTCTTTGCTTCCTCTAGAGATTACTTCCTATTCTTCCTCTTTATCTTTATCTTACTACTTAAGTATATTAATTTATTGTATAATCTTATTCTTTACTTAGTAATTCTTTACTAAGTGCCTTGTTTTACTACACTTATAGTATTTTTAGCTTTCTACTCTCTTAGGGTTTTTATAGTAATAGTATTCTTATTTTCCTAGGTTTATATTGTTAACGTATATCTCGTCTTACCTAAAGTATCTATAGCTATCTTAAACTTAGTTATACTTATATTTGCGTTACTACTTATACTTAGGTTTATACTTCTTACTTTTTATACGTAGTACTTTTACGTTCTTAGCTTCTACTATATATTTATATATATAGTTATTAACTTAAATTACTTCTTCTATTAAGTCTTTTAACGTCTTAATTATAGCTCTACTATATATTAGCTTACTTTAAACGTTGCTCTTAAGTCCTTATTAAAATATCCTTATTAATAACTTATTATTCTATTCTATTTATATTGTATAGCTTTAGAACTTGTTAGTATAATTTACTACTACCTTGTATTGTTATAGCTACTATATTACGCACTTTACTACTACTATCTTATTTACTAGTAAAAAGGCTTATTATACTTTATCTTTAAACTTAATCTATTCTTTTAATATCTTATCGTAGTTGTTATTATTATTATTAAAGTATTTCTTAAGGTATAGTGTAACCTATTTCTTTACCTTACCTCTTATATAGGACAATATAAGTATAGCTCTATCTTTATCTTAAACTTAGTCTACTTTAAAGAAGAGATTAAGTTATAAGATCTATAGCTTAAGCTTATTTTATTCTCTATAGTAGAGGTTAGGCTTAGTAACCTTAGAAGTAGCTATATAGGTTACTTCTATACACTAGTTGTCTATATTTATTAATATATTACTTATTTTAAGGGTGTTTAATATATTAAGACCTTAGAACTAAGTAAGAGTAATAAGGGCAAGTAGGCTTCTATAAGATAGGTAAGGTTAATAAATAAGAGAGTTACTTAACTTAATTAATAGTTAGCTTTTATTAGAGTATTACGAGGTATATAAGTATTAATAGGTAGATTAGAATCTAATTAAAGTATTAGATATAATACTCTATTAGAATAAGAGGTAAAAAAGAGATTAAATACAATAGTCTATAAAAGTCTATTAACGTTCCTATATACTTACTATCTAGCGTTTATTTCTAAGCGCTTACTCTAGAGCGTTCGCTCCTAAGCGCTTATTCTAGAGTGTTTACTCTAGAGCGTTCGCTCTAGAGTGTTTACTACTAAATAGTTACGTGTTCTACTACGCTATATTGCCTAGCCTAATTGCGTGCGATACAATAGCTTACCTACTACTTAGTATCGTAATAGTAAGATATAAGTAAAATATATAACTACTATAGAATTACTATAAAGCTAAGTAACCTTATAATAAATAATAAAGTAAAAGTAATAAATTTACTACTAAGAATATAAAGCTATAAAAAGAGGTATTAGCTAAAGTAGAAGTAAGCTAAGATAGATACCTTAGAATACTATTAGCTATACTAGTAAAGAATAAGGTATAGGCGCAAGATAATACTATATCTAGGAAGGCAAGTATATATAGCTTAGGATAAGAATAGAAAAGAAAACTAAGAGCTTAAAACCTCTAAATACAAAATAGTACCTAGAATACTAGAGCTAAGGTAAGAAAATACTAAGGTATAAAATAGATTTATAAAAAAAATCTAGAGACTAGTAGATAGCTACTACTTAGTAAAAGAATAGTAAGATAAAAAATACTAAATATATAAAGTAGAGTAAATATAGTAATATAAATTATTATATACTATTAATAAATAGGCGCTAATTATTATAGATTTAGTATTAATATAAGAACTATAATACTAGCTATACCTATATAACCTAAACTATCTACTACTATTATAGATAGGATATTACTATAATAACTACTTTACCTACTATTCTAATAATATAGGATCTAGATATTTCTCTTATAAGAGATCTAGATATAAATAGAACTAAGAAGAGTATATAAACGTAAGATATAAATAATATCTATAAGATAAGTAGAAAGCTAAGTACTTTCTAAGTATAACTAAAAAAGATATAAATATAAGTAAGATACTTATAAACAACTAATATATTAATTTAATCTAGTAAAGCTATACACTAAAGAAGTATAAATAATATAGAGAGATTAAGATACTTTAAGGATTTTAGTAAAAGATAATAAAAATTATAAAATTAAGTCTTTTTTAGGTAAATAGCTAACACTAGATATATATCTAGAAGCTATAATACTATTAATACTAAAAGACTTATTAAACTCTTAGTAAAGATAAGAAGAGAAAAAATAAAAGTATTAGTAGATTTAAGGTTATATATAAACCTAATTATACCTAAAGTAGTAAAATAAGTAAGACTCTAACTATAAGTAAAGAAGATACTATATCTAATCTATATTACAAATAGATAGCTAATACTAAAAAACTTAATAATTAGTAATAAAGTAACTATAGAGATTATTATTTAAGGATATAGTATAAGGATTACCTTAGACGTACTAGTTTTAGCTAATAAGGACGTTATATTAGGACTCCTATAGCTATAAGAGTTTAATCCTAAAGTTAATTAGAAAAACTAGAACCTCTTGTTTAGAAACTACGAAGACGCACGTAGATCTAAGCCTACGTATTAGTAGCGTTTAATAGTAGATAAGAAGGTACTATATAAGAGAGTAGCTTTAATAGTAACTTATTAAGAGAGAATAAGTAACTCTATAAGTACTAGTAAGGCGCTAGGCTAAGAAGTAGGAGTAGAAGAGTAACGCGTAACTCCTAAAATCCTAGAATAATATAAGAAGTTTAGCTACTTGTTTATTAAAGAGATAGATATACTAGTATTACCTAAGTACTAACTCTAAGACTATATAATTATGTTATAAGAAAGAAAAAAGCTACCTTTTAAGCTTATTTATTAATTAATAGAAAGTAAATTAGTAATACTCTAAGAAAAACTAAATAGAGACCTAAAAAAAGGATATATACAAGAATCCTTATTATTAGTAAGATTTCTAATTCTCTTTATACTAAAAAAGAAAAGACTACTAAGAATATACGTAGACTACTAAAAACTAAACAATATTATAGTAAAAGACTAATACCTACTACTAAATATAGATAAACTCTAAGATAGGCTAAGCTAAGCTAAAATTTTTATAAAGCTAGACCTAAAAGATAGATACTACCTAATATAAATTAAGGTAAGTAAAGAGTAGAAGATAGCGTTCTAAATACACTATAGATATTATAAGTATATAGTAATACTCGTTAGACTAATTAATAATATATTATAAGAATACTTAGATAAGTTTATTATAGCGTACCTAGATAATATACTAATATATTCTAAAGAAGAAAGTAAGTAAGTAGAGTAAGTAATAATAGTACTATAGTACTTAGACTAATACAACTTATAACTAAAGCTAGAGAAGTATAAATAGTATAAAATAGAAGTAAAGTTTCTAAAATATATAATAGGTATTAATAAAGTTAAGATAAGCTAAGAAAAGATTAAAGTAGTAAAGAAATAGAAGGAACCTAAGATAGTTAAAGACGTATAATTATTCTTAAGATTAATTAACTTTAACTAATACTTTATAGAGAGATTTTTTAAGAAAGTACTACTACTTATAAAGCTTACAAAAAAAGATATAATATAGGAATAAAGAGTAGAGTAGAAATAAGCTTATAAGGAACTTAAGTAAGCCTATATTATACTACTAGTTCTAAAGTAATTTTATAGTAATAAGACCTTAGTGATTAAAATAGATATATCTAATCTAGCTTATAGAGTAATAGCGCTATAAGAGTATAAAAAGAAATAGTATCTAATTATATATTATTTAGAGAAGTTTATAGAATAAGAAGAAAGATATAATATATATAATAAGGAGCTACTTATAATAGTTAATATACTTAAATATTAGAGAGCGTATACTAAAAGTATAGTAGAAGTAATTATTAAGATAGATTATAAGAACCTAATATACTTTATAATAAGTAAGAAGTTAAAAGATAAGTAGATATAATAGTTAGAACTACTAGGATAGTATAAATTTAAGATTTAGTACGTACTAAGTAAGAAAAATAGCTAAGTAGACGTACTTAGCTAAAAACACAATATTATAAAAAAAAGATAAGTAGTAAAAGAAGCTATACTACAAGATAATAGATAAGGATACCTAGTACTAAACATATAACTAGTAAAGGAACAAGAAATTAATAACTTAGTTAGGATTACAAATAAAGTTCTAAAAGAATTATAAGAAGTAATTATATAATAATACTATAATAACCTAGTATATAAGTACTAAGAGATTATATAAACTATAGAACTAATCTAGAGGGACTATAGATTTAGTAAGATAAAAGAGAAAGTAACGTAGTTTATTAAAAAATATATAAATTACTAGAAAAATAAGTATAATATTAATAGGGCTTCGTTTACTATAGAGGCTTATAGAGAAACTAGGATACGCTAGCGTATAGAGTTAAGTAAGGAAAAGTAAAGGGTATTTATTTATGTCCTCCTCTATACGTCGTAGGAGTATATATTATATATACTTAATTCTATATATAGGCTAAAAGGCCTATACGTCTTATTACCTCTAACGTTGTGCGTAACAGCTTAGCTATTAGCCTAAGTTATTACGTATAGATATATAAGATATATTTACCTTATAAAGAAATATAAGTAATTAAGATACTAAAAGAACTATAAATAGATATTACAATAGACTTTATTATAGGACTACTAACGTTAAAAGATCTAGTAATAAGAATAGGATATAATATAATAATAGTAATTATAGACTAATTTATAAAATATACTAAGATAGAGAAATTCTAAAGCAACTATAATATAGATTAACTAGGACACGTACTACTAAACGTACTAATATAAAGGTATAAGATACTAAAAAGTATTATTAGCGATAAAGATAAGCTTTTTATATCTAATTACTAGACAATACTATTTATAGTAATAGGGATAAAAAAGAAGCTATTAAAAGCCTATTATCTATAAATAGATAGATAGATAGAGTAGACTAATAGATTATTAAAGATATACCTTAGAATTTATAGTAATTAGAAGTAGAATAATTAGGTATTACTATTACCTATAGTACAATTAGTATATAACAACAAGTACTTAGAAGTAATAAGTAAAATACTATATTTTACAAACTATAGGATATACCTTAATTTATTTAAGAGAATACTACTAGGACCTAAGATAGAAGTAGTATTAGTTAGAGTTAAAGATTTATAAAAACTTTATAATAAGATAAGATAAAAACTAGAGAAAGCTTAAAAATAAAGTATTTTATATATTAATTAAAAATAAAAAATAGTACCTTAGCTAAAAGAAGGGGATAAAGCGTATCTTTATATAAAGAATCTATAGACTAAGTAACCTAGTAAAAGACTAGACTATATTAAGGTTAGACTATTTTTAGTTAAAGAAGACAATAAGCTAGTAATAAAAACACTAGAACTACCTAAAGATACTAAGGTATACCCTAAGTTTTATATAAGCCTACTAGAACTAGCTAAGCTAAAAATACTAGTATAGTAATAATTCTAATATTAGAAGGAAGAGGATAATAAGTTTAAAGTTAGAGACCTATAAAGATATTAAAAGATAGGACGTAACGCCTTTTAAAGTATATAGTTTCTCTAAGAGTAGCTAGTAAAATAGAAAAGCTACTTAGTAAGTAAAAATATATAAGAACTTAAAGCTAATCTATAGAATTGTTAGTAGATACTTAAGAAAGTAAGAAATAAGTATAATATACTAGGATATATAAGATATATAAAGCTATAGCTAGGATATAATAGATATATTAGTAGAAGAAAGTTTTATAATAAACCTAACTATATAGAGCCTATAAAGCGCCCTTAGTTATAATAAATTTATCTAATAAGCTAATAGTAGACTAGATAGTAGAAGAGGAAGTAATATTAATAGTAGTAGTAGAATAGTTAAGAACCTACGCTAAGCCCTTATTACCTTCTTACTCTAACTCTAATACTAGGCTAAGGCCTTATAATAAGTACGCTCTTTAGTAGATTTTAATATTTTCTTATTACATAGTAAATAAGTAATAATAATAGTAAGAAGTTTTTTATTATTATTAACCTTTTTATAAAACTATTTATAAGTTTAATTAAGAGACTTCTAAGTTATACTAATATAAGGACACTTTATATAAGTATACTTAGTATACTTAAAAGTAAAATCTAGTATAATAAAGTAAAGAATACCTAAAAGAAAATAATATAGATAAAGTGCTTTAGAAATATAGTTTATAGTAAAGATTTCTAATAAGAGATAAAGTCTATTAAATTATAAGAAAGGTAATATTATAGTAAGATAGTTTTTAACTAGAAGGTAGGGTAAACTACTTATAAGCTAGACCTAGCTAATAGAGGCCTAGGCCTAAAGATAGACTTAGTGTAAGAAAAGAGGATAGTATTATAATACTAAGTAGTAGGTAAGCTATTATATTATACGCAATTAAGCTAAGTAATATAGCGTAGTAGAATATATAACTATTTAGTAGTAAACGCTCTAGAGTAAACACTCTAGAGTAAATACTCTAGAATAAGTACTCTAGAGTAAACGCTCTAGAGTAAGCGCTTAGAAATAAATACTAGATAGTAAGTATATAGAAACATTAATAGACCTTTATAGACTATTATATTTAATCTTTTCTTTACTTCTTATCTTAATAGAGTATTACAACTAATACTTTAATTAGATTCTTATCTATCTATTAATACTTATATACTTTATAATACTCTAATAAGAGCTAATTATTAATTAAGTTAAGTAACTAACTTATTTATTAACCTTACCTATCTTATAAAAGCTTACTTACTTTTATTACTTTTATTAGTTCTAAAGACTTAATAAAAACCTATACTAGATATAGTAATTTACGCTTTAAGCTTTGTAGACTTATAAAAGCTAGATAGATTTACGCTAGAATAAGCTACTATAGTATATACCTACTTTTACTATATTATAGGAATAAAACCTATATTAGTAAACTTACTAGAGGATTTTCTACTACTCTATAATAGAGAACTAGACCTAGAACTCCTACTATATATTATTAACCTACGCCTAATAGAAGAATTACTAGATATAGCGTACTTAGAAAACTACGTAGCCTAAGCTATATTTACTACTATAGATAGTAGATAATAAAAACTATTAAAAGCCTTCTATAAAGTAAGATACTACTTCTTATATACTAATATTAGCTCTACTAGATTAAGAAAAGAAAAAGACTTTTAAGTTAATAAAACATATCTATATATCTTCTTAAATATCTATCTATACTACTAAATCTTTAATTTATACCATAGTTATTAGTTAGTAAGCTATAAAAGACTTTATAGTACGCTATATCTAATATATAAGTACTATTATTAGCTAAAGATACTCTAAGCTATTAAGTAATTTTATATTATATACCTAATCTACTACTATATAAAGAACCTATAAGATAGTAAACTTAGTTACTTCTAACCTATACTAATTCTCTACGTACTCTAGACTAATATCTTAGTAGACTATATTTAAGCCTTACTAGCTAGTAAAAATAGTAGCTAGATTTATAAATATATCTTAGTAATTTACTACTACTTTATAAAAAGATACTATTTCTTCTTTTATAAGTCTCTAAAACTTAAAGAAGCTACCTAATATTTTATATCTATTTTTAAGCTTTATAGAGTCTTAATAAATATTATATTTAATAGAGAGATAACTTTTATTAGCTAGTTTTAGTACTATATATATAAATACCTCTATATTATATAAAAGCTCTTAACTACCTACTACTTAGAAACTAATAGCTAAACTAAGCGAGTAAATTAAGCTCTAGAGATCTTTCTAAGGTAATACGTTAACTACGCGTAAGATATCTAGGTAGCCTAGCTATATATAGCTAAGTTCTAAGTAAATAACACTATTAATATATCTATTAGGATAACCTTATTTCTTGTAGATCTAGGGTATTACCTCTATAGTAGTATATACTCTAGTAAAAATAATAAAGATTAACTAAACCTAGCTTAATATAACTAATATATATAAGCTAACAAGCTACTTAATACTTATAGTAACCTAGTAGCCTACTTTAAAGAAAAAATACTCTAGGTATAATAAAAGTAAGTAGCTTAAGCTAATACTTTTTACTAAAGTAGACTAGTATATAAAGTTAGTACTTAAGCCTATATTAGTATAGCTAATTAGAGAACTACTTAGCTAACCCTAAAATTAAACTACTAATAAGTAAGCCTATACCTTATAAAAAGAGTTATCTACAATAGTAGAGTATATAAGCTAGTACTACTCTAAGAAATACTAAGTAAAGGTATATTCCTAGTCTTCTCTCTAAAACTCTTATACCCTAGAAATTAGAAGCTTTTACTAGATTAAGACTTACTATAGCTAATTTCTATTATTATTACTAATAAAGAAACTAGTAGCGTATATAAAGAATACCTAGTAGAAGCTATCTTAGACGTACGCTTTAAAGAGCGTAGAAAATACGTAAGATAGTACTACTTAGTCTACTAGACTAACTATAATAAACCTATATAGGAGCTAGTAGAAGAATTTATAAAATATAAAGCTACTTTTAAATTTTACTAGAACTACCTAGAGAAAGCTAAACTACTAACTCTACGTATACCTAAAAAATAGAGCCTTAATAAAGACGTAACCTATTAAAGTATCTTAACTTACTAATAGGTATAAAAAAGCTTTTTTAAGGTATAATTACTACCTTTAGCCTTTACTAGAACTACTTAGATAAGCCTAAAACTATTAATAGGTATAAAAAAGCCTCTTATAAGGCGTAATTACTACCTTTTACTTTTACTAGAACTACTTAAAGAAGCTTAAAATACTAACTATATACTTAAAATAGAGCTTAATAAAAATATAACCTAGTAGAGTACTTTAGCTATTAGTAGGCGTAAAAATACCATCTAAGGCGTAATTAAAAAACTTTACTACTAGCTAAAGCTAAATTATAGTACAAAAATAGTAGGAATAGTTTACCTTAGCTAGTAAGCGTAGGACTCTTTTTAGGTTAGGGCCTACTCTACTACTATAGCTACAACTACTACGCTCTCTTATAACTAGTTATATATAGGTCTAGTTTACTATTATAGAATTTATAACTAGCTACTAAATTCCTAGCTAGGGCTACTCTACGCTACTTACTTCTTAATACTTATAAATATTAGGCTTACTAGGTCCCTTATATTAATAAACCTACTTATCGTAAAGCCTATATCTATAGTAAGTACTTATATAGAGATCTAGCGCTATTAAGTTACTTAGTAGTATTAACTTTACTTTCTCTTATACTATATATAAATACTTTTAGGTTTAATTTTATTAGCGTAGAGTAGAAGTAGTAAAAAAAGATTTATAGTTAACACGTTTTATATATAGAAGTTGCGTAGGTCTTAATTTTATACTAAAATTAGTAAAAACCTTAGCTCTATACTCTATAAATAACGATTTTAACTCTAAAAATAGTTAACCTCTTTAACTCTAACTACTACTACTACTACCTTTCTACTTTTAGTTAGCGCTTAGTAAGCTACTAGGTATATATCCCTAGTACTTACTTAGATAGCTTTATTTACTATTTACTCTTTTTAGTTAATTGTTAAAACTACTTTATTAAGTTATCTTACGTAAAGTCTACCTTATACCTTTACTTCGTTAGTAATTAAGTTAGGACTAATTAGTTCTATCTTGATTTCCTTTGTTACTACTATAATATAAAGTTAAAAGATTAAATTAGATAGTTTTATTAATCTATTTCTTAATATTATTTAGCTTTTCTACTTATCTTATCTATTTTACTAATATAAGTTTATACTTTTATATATCTTTATTTTAATTACTAAGAATAAATTTTTATATAGCTTCTTAAGTAATATACTTAATCTATACTTTTTTATAATCTTTTTATTACTCTTTAGTAGTAGTTAGGATTAAAAGAAGCTCTAGATACTCTAGCTCTTACTTATCTATTAGTAGAACTATAATACCTTCTAGATTAATCTAATCCTAGATTATCTTATCTTATATATAAGATTTAAGTTTCGTAAACTAATTAAACTAGTTTAATTAACTTTTAAGGAGTATATTACTTATAGTAATCTTATTATTATTACTTATATTTAAGGAGCACTTTTTTAGAGTAGAATAATTATTCTTTTAGCTCTTAGTAAGTAAAATTATATAGAGAGAATCTAATTTATAGTCTTAAAGTACTAAGCTTATAACTATAATAGAAAATAGAAGTATAAAAAATAATCTATATATAAGTAAGAAGTTAATTAGACTACTATCTTAGTATAGAGCTATATATAATTAACTCTATATACTTAAGGATTAGTAAGACTAATAATCTAGTACCTTATTACTTTAGTAAGTAATCTTAGGATTATATAATCCTCTCCTTCGTACTATTTTTTTACTATAATTATTTATTACTATATAGCTTAAAAGACTTACTACTCTTTTTATATAAAGAACTTTTAAGAATACTTAAATAAGCTAGTTTTATAGTTTTAAAAAAAGAGCTATACTTATTTTGTAATATAGAGCGTTAAATACTTTTTTTTCTATATTAATAATATATTAGTAATATATTATAAAATATACTAATTAAAAGCTTACTAAATTATTAAAAGAATTAAATAAGCGTATAATATAGAAGATAAAGGCCTAGTAAGCTAGTTCTTAGGTATATAAGTAATATAGAGTTAGCTAGATTAAACTAATATACTTATTTATAATAAGTATATTAAAAGGATAGTAAAAAAGTTTAATCTTATAAGCTCTATAAGCTTTCTAGTAACTTTATTACTAGTAGAAAAGCTATAGCTAAGTAAATAAAAAGCTTTAAAATATAAAATTAAAAACTACTAAGTATTACGACTATAACAAGAGAAAATTAGATAGAGCTAATTAGCTCTACTATAGAAGATAACAACGTATATAACTTATAGAGAAATAAACTTAATTAGGAAACTAATTATAATAGAGATACGTAACAAATTTATAAATTTATAATCTTAGTAAATATAAAGTTATAAAGTTGCTAAAGAGGTATAAGTATATAGTTAATAGAAATGTATATTATTAGGATAGTATTAGTAATTTAATCCTTTAACTATAGAACGCTAATACAAGATAGTTATAAGATATCTTCTATTATTTATAGTTATTATAGATTAATCTATAAGCTTTTACTATTAACTTTTAATTTACTAGTACTTATAATAATAGGTTACTATAGTTAACAATAGGAAGCCTATTACACTAAGAGTAAACAAGATCTATCTTATATATAGTAATAATAGTATAACTAGATATTATATTTATAGCTACTAAGCTCTCTTAATATCTTATAAATCTAAGCTAAAAGTATCTTAAAGTAGTAAACTAAGTT
>JALNQF010000458.1:0-28651 GCA_028456385.1 Ophiosphaerella korrae | reverse complement strand
ACCTAGTACTTACTTAGATAGCTTTATCTACTATTTACTCTTTTTAGTTAATTATTAAAACTACCTTATTAAGTTATTTTACGTAAAGTTTACCTTATAACGTAAAATATATAGTAATCTATAAATACGTATAATAGATTTATTAGATTAGATAAAATATTATAGAGTATTAATAGTTGTTATTATTATCTTATCTTATATTCTATCTTGTCTATTTAGAGTATACGTATAACAGGCCTCCTATTGTCGACTATAGGTACCTATCTTAGAAGGGTTAGTAGATTGTAAGGTAATAACAAAAGTTTATGTAAGGATCTACAATAACTATAAACAATAGAAGATGTTTTGCAACTATCTTGTATTAGCGTTCTATAGTTAAGGGATTAAATTACTAATACTATCTTAATAATACGCGTCGCTACTAACTATATACTTATCCTAATTTATTAATCTATTACTACTAAGAACAATAGATTGTAGATTACTTTAATCTATAATCTATCGACGCTAAGGGTCTATAGATTATAGATTACCCTAGGTGTCCTAATTATATATAGTTTCTTAATTAAGTTTATATTCTTTATATTTGTAAGAACTTAATCCTTTAGTTGTAGAGCTAATTAGTTCTATCTGTATTTCTCTTGTTACTGTTATAATACTATCTCCTCCTCTAGGTAGGTCCTCGTTTATCTATCCTAGAGCTAAGGTTATTAACTTACTTTCTTCGTTAATTTCTAGTTTCTTATTACTCCCTATAGTTGCCTCTTCTACACGTCGTTAATATCTTCTTACTAATCGCGTGTTGCGTAATAGTATCAAAATATTTCCTTGTTCTTGTTATACTTCCTCTAAGTTAAATCCTAAGTACTCTCTTTATATAGTTTCTACGAACAATAGTAGAGCTTATAAAGTGTATATTTGTACGAACGTTTATAGTTCCTGTAACGTATTTAGTGTCTCTCTTATAGAGTATATATTTATTATACTTATTCTTGCATCTAGGCTTAATAATAATAGGGAGAGCTGTTAACTAGGCTTAAGAGAAATTATTATCTTAAATCGTAGAGGCTAAAGCTAAGCGTAAGTAGATCTAGGAGCTTACGTAGAGTAAGCTAGTAGAGAATTAAGCTTGTCTTTCTTGTTTTTGTAAGATAAAGGCGCTAAATAATAAGAAATTAGCTGTGTAGTTAGTAGCTCTAGAAGCTAAGCTAGACTTAGATAAAGTATTTAGTGTTACTATAGTAGGTCCTACGTTAGGCGCTCCTATCGCCTCTCTATCTAGCGATAGTAATGTTAGTTCTCTTAGTTCGCTGCTAGGCGTTCTAGAGAGTTTTAACTTTAGAAGTCCTCTAGTTTCTTAGGGTAGTTAAGGTTATCCTCTAGTTCCTATATTTCTTCCTATAGTTATCCTTTTTTGTCTATACCTATCTATTTTACTATATAGTAGTTCCTACTATTATAGAACTAGTATACTAGGATTTCTTTAACTTCCTATTCTTTTTGTTCTCTGTACGTGTCTACTTTATATACTAGTAGTTCTACGTTTTGTAGTACTATCTTAAGTAGTGCTACGTAAAAGGTTAGGTATATCTTTATTTTATTTAGTAGCTTTAATTTAAATATAACTAGCGTAACTTCTTTCTTGATTTTGTATAGTCCTATCTTAACGTAGTCTAATTTTAAACTTAGTCTCTTACTCTTAATGTTTTTTCGCACTAACTATACTTTTTCTCCTTCTCTAAATTAGGGTCCTTCTTTATACTTCTTGTTATAGTACTTAGCTATATAATTATGTAAGAATTCTACGTCCTGTCTTAGTTAATCCTATATATTCTTAAGTCTATTAGTAAAGTTTTCTCCTCTTAGGAACTAAGATATCTAGTTTCTTAGTATCTAGTATATATTAGGCTTAAATCTATAGTTTACAAAGAAGAGCATTACTCTTGTTACTACATTCTTTGCGCTGTTATATACTAGTTGTGCTATAGGTAATAGTTGTACTTAGTTGTTCTAGTTATAATTAAGGTAGCATCTTAGGTATTGTTCTACTATTTAATTTATACGTTCTAATTGTCTATCTATCTGTAGGTAGTATACTATTAATATTGTATGTTTAATTCCTAATTGTACTATTATTGTTCCCTATAGTTTTAATATAAATCTTACGTCTCTATCTATAATAATCTTATCTAGTAGTCTGTATTAGCTAATTATAGTTCCTAGAACCTAGTATACTACAACTTCTATTCTACTTTTCTCCTTATATAGTCTAAAGTATAAGTACTTTGTAAGTTTATCTACTATTATTAGGATTTTATCGTACTTAACTCCTAATATTAGGTCCTTAGACTTAGGTAGTTTCGTAATAAAGTCTATTATAATAATTCCCTATAGTCGTTCTAGTATCTCTATTAGTTGTAGTATTCTATATAGTACGTATCTATTGTGTTTATTTCTATAGCATTCTATATAGTCTCGTAGTACTTCTATTACTAGTTATCTTACCTTTAAGATATAGTAGTCCCTTAAGAGTCTATCTAATATCTTATTAATACCTTAGTGTCTATATACTAGTAATTCGTAGAACTATCGTATAAATTCTCTTTAGATCTTTCTTAAAATATATATTCTTTTATAGGCTTATGCTAGTCCTTCTTAAGTTTCTAGTTTTTCTATTTCTTTAGATGCTTCTTGCGTTATTTTCTAAATCTATTTGTCTAGCTCGCTACTTGTTCTTTTAAGTGTTGTAGCTATTTTAGGTGTATTTAGGACTAAATATCTTTCTTTGTTCTTGATTAGAACTATACTAGTAGCGCTTACTTCTTCTTGTAAGTCTAGTCTTCTACTAAGGGCGTCTACAAATTAGTTGTCTTTCTCTTTTGTATATATTATTTCTATGTCAAATATTAATAGAAACTCCTACTATCTTGTATAGCGTTGTAATAGTTCTTTATTTGTTATAAATCTTATAAGGTTCTTATAGTCTGTGTAGACCTTTGTCTAATGTTTTACTCCTTGTAAATATACTCTCTATTACTTAAATACTTTATATATTACTAGTATCTCTTTATTGTAGATTAGATAATTAAGCTCTACTAGCTTTATTTTCTTAGAAAAGTATTCGACTAAATACTCCTTGTTAGTTTCTAGGTCTTCTTGTATTAGTACTATTCTATAGACTAAGTTAGACACGTCTGTCTTTACTACTACTAGTAGGTCTAGGTTGTATATTCTAATAACTAGGTTTTCTATAAACTTTCTTTTGATTTTCTTAAATGCTTTATTACATTCTCTCGTCTACTTAAATAGCGTGTCTTTTTTTATAAGTCTAGTTATTAGTTCTATATCTTTAGACTATCCTATTATTAACTTTCTACAAAAGTTAGCTAACCTATAAAATTGTTGTACCTCTTTTAGGTTTTTTAGTATTAGCTATTTGTTAATTAATCTAATCTTCTCTAAGTTAATCTTAATTTTTCCTAGTTTAATAATAAATCTAAGGAAGTCTGTTTCTTTTGTGTAAAATTCGCATTTTCTTATTTTTAAAAATAGTGTAAGGGGTCTAGGGCGGGGAGCTATTAGGGTACGCTTAGCGCTGTCGACGAGCTCTACTAGGCTGAGTAACTAGCGCGTGCTAGCTCTGTCGGCTAGTATATTCCACCGCATACAACTTAGTACAACCCTAAGCGAGTTCGAAGAACTTCAAGCGATAATAACTAGTATATATATTATATACTACTGCAATAGCTTAACTAGCTATTAGCCCCTTTTTGTTAGGATTAGCTTAGTAGTATGCTGTCCTTACAAAAGTATAAGTAAGCTAATCTTATATAGTAGTATATAATAATATTAGCTTAGGTTTATAAGCTAATATATTTTTTTCTATTAGTAATAAAGTAATTATATATAGACTAGATAAAGGATATAATATCTATATAGTATCTTATACCTAAAAATTATAGAGGTTTTATAGAGTAGTCTTCTTATTCTTTATACTAGTAAAAATTAAAGGCTAGCTCTTAGATACTAGTTAAGAAAAGAGTTAAGGTAAACTCTTCTCTATTAAAGATATAGTAGCTTACTACTAGTACTTAGAGTTTAAACTCTCTTTTAAAGAAGCTAAGTTACTAGCCTTATAGTAAGATCTTAGTATAAAGTAGTTTTATATCTTTTTATACTAGTATATTAAAGTTAAAAGTTTCTAGCTTAGTTTATTTAGCTATTAGGTCTTCTTAGTAGATTACTACTTTATATAAGTAGTTATATTTTACTATAGCTTCTTCTTATAAAGCTTTATACTAAGTAGCTCTTTAGCCTAAAGTATTATATTACTCTATAATATAGTTATAGTCTAGTAGTAATTATACTAGGTATTCTTAGAGTTAAGCTAATTAGTTATCTTATTAAGAGAGTTATTTATCTAATTTACTTACTCTAGCTATAAGCTTCTAGTTTTATTTATTTACTATATTAATTATATCTTATATCTATGTATTTATAACTACTAGGTATAATACTATTCTAGCTAAGGTAAATTCTCTAAGAGATAAGTAATTACTAAGTTTATTATCTTTAATTTATTAGTATAAAGTTAGTAAAAGAGTATAAAATAAGGGTTAGAGCCTAGTAAACTTAGTAAGTAATTTCTTAAGTTTATCTTAAAATATAAAGACTATTCTTAGTAGTAAGTCTTTATTAATTGTAGTATTTAATAGTAAGTTATTTTTTAGCTTTTCTACGTTCTTAAGCTTAAGTGTAAGCTAAGGTAATAATACTTAGCTAATGTTTAGTTAGGCGTTATTAATTAAGTTATTTAATATAGTCTAGTTATTAAAAGAGACCTTAGTAACTAGTCTATACTTTAGGGAGCTACCTTAGTTAAAGAGAGTAAAGTCTATATCTAGGTTAAATTCTTCTATAATAAGTTAGTTAAGAGTAGCTAAGTCTATTATAGAGCTATTAGCTAAGAATATACTTAATACTTATTAGGAAATTATATTAGATTAGAAATTAAGTTTACTAAGTAGTCTTAGCTAAATAAAAGATTTAGAGTCTATTACTTATTTTCTTTTATATTTCTATAAAGAGGTCTTAAAATATTATTAGAAGTTACTTAATACTTTTTTTATTAGAGTAGTTAGTATAGTAAGTCTTTAAGTTTATTTTTCTAGGGACTTAGTTCTAGTATATATTTTATAGATTTTTTATAGTATAGTAGCTCTAGAGTATTCTTTTAGTTTTTTACTAGATCTATAGTTTACTACTTATAGTATATCTTTATCTTATAAGTATACTTAGTTTAAGTAATAAAAAAGTTATAAGCTAGTATTATTTTAGTTTAAGAAGCTAGCTTTTAAGGAGATAGAAGATTTTTTATATAACTAAGTTAAAGTATAATAAGCTAAGTTATAGTAGTTATAAACTATATTAGTATATTTAGCTATTAGTTTATAAAGATTTAGATCTTTAGCGCTAACTAGTAAAGGTTTTAGTAAAGTCTAGAGTACTTTATTACTTAGTTCTTGTAAATTAAGTACTAGTAATTTATCTAGGTTTTAAGAGTCTTATCTTTTTTTAGTACTACTACTTAGGTTTAATATTTAGTATAAGTACGCCTTTACTTAAGTATATATAGTAAGTATAAGCTAACGCTTTCTAACTTATAAAGTAGTAAAACTACTTTTCTTTAGTACGTATTTCTTTCTAGAACGTTAGCGCTAGTACTAGTAAAAAAAGAGTACTAGAAACTTTAACTAGAACTATAATATAGTAAACTTAAAGGGCTATCTAGCGTACTATAGCTAAAGTAAGATCTAATTCCTAATAATATAGTTCTTTTTAGCTAGCTAAGCTTAATTAAAAGTTAGCTATAATTAGCTATCTTATAGTAACTCTAGTATAAGTAAAAAAGCTACTAGTATAGTTCTAGGTTATAGAGAGGCCTATAAAAGTAAAATATTTATAGAGATCTACTATTATATAAAGTAGACTTTACGTAAGATAACTTAATAAAGTAGTTTTAATAATTAACTAAAAAAAGTAAATAGTAGATAAAGCTATCTAAGTACTAGGTATATATACCTAGTAGCTTACTAAGCGCTAACTAAAAGTAGAAAAGTAGTTAAATATTAGTAAGTTTATATTATTAGTATAAAAATAAGAGATATAAGAGATAACTCTCTTATACTATATTATACTTTAACTACTTAAAGTTAGTAAGTAGTAATATAGTTATTAGATAGAAGGTGTTAAGGTAATAGAATAGGTAATAAACCTACTAAGAAAGGCGTAGGAGCTCCTATCTAAACTTAGATAAAGACGCTACGTATACTCTAAATAGATAAGATAGAATATAAGATAAGATAATAATAATAACTATTAATACTCTATAATATCTTATCTAATCTAATAATTAAGAGTCTTACTACCTCTATTATAAGTACTAGAATTGTTATAGTAGTAATAAGGGAAACCGAGATAGAACTAATTAGTCTACGCTTAGCTACTAACGAAGTATAGGATAAGTAGGGTAACGACCTATAGGATAATAAGTTTAACTAGGAAGCTAACTATAATATAGACACGTAACAAATTTGTAAATTCGCAATCTTAGTAAATATAAAGTTGCAAAGCTATTATATAATAAATTTGTAAATTTACGATCTTAGTAAACACGAAGCAACGAAGCTACTAAGATATTATTACTATATAGTTAGTAGCGATGCGCATTATTAGGATAGTATTAGTAATTTAATCCTTTAACTATAGAACGCTAATACAAGACAATTACAAAACATCTTCTATTAATATTAGTTATTATAGATTATCTACACGAGCTTTACTATTAACTCTTAATCTACTAATACCCTAATAGCTACTAGTAGTCGACGTAAGTAGCTCGTTACAAGAATAAGTAAAAATAGCGCTAAACTAGAACTAGAGGAACGCGATAGTTATTCTTACTAACTTAAGTAACTAGATCTTATAGTACTAATAACTTAAGATAAAATACTAATCCTAAGGTATATAGCTACTAGTAAACCTAGAAGGAGCGTAGCTCTAATAAATACAACTAAAGGTCTTACTACCTCTAGACGTCTTATAATACAAACTAGTACCTAGCGTAGTAAGCTTCTTAGTAATATTATTATATATAGCTTAAGCTAAAAGATAGAGAATAACGTAGGATACTATAGAAGTCCTAATAGTAATATCCTAAATACCTATAATCCTAATCTAAATATTAGACTTATTAGATAAGAGATAAGAGGTATATAAGGAAGATTACAAAGATTATAAGCTCTACCTTAAATTATATAAAATACTAGAAAAGGACTATTAAGAAGAAAATAATAAACTCTCTAAGATAGTTAAATATATCCTTATAATAGTAACCCTATACTTATAGCTTAGCTACTACGCTAAAAATAGAATACTCTATAATTAGATAATAGCTCTCTAAAATATAGTTAGAGTAGACGTTAATAAAGAATAGGTATAAGTATAAAAAATATACTATACTACCTTTAGACCTATACGCTCTACTATAAACTAGGAGACATAGCTATGTAAATATAATTAGGTAGTAACTTAAGCTAAAACTCTTAAAGTAGCTAAGGTTATATAAATATAAGCCTTAATAGACAACTTCCTAGGCTCTATATCTAAAATAGTATTAACTTAGACTATAAAGTTCTAAGAGCTAGAATATAATAAAAAAGCTATAAATAAGAAAAAAATAATAAAACTCTTCTATAATTATATAAGCCTTTATTATTTATTAAAAAAGAAGCTATAGAGCGCTTTTATAGTAAGAGACTTATATATAGTAAGTAGTAAATCTAACTTAAATATATAGAGGGACGCTTTAAGTATAGAAATAAGAGTACTATCTAATAACTATAATTAAAGCTAGAGAAACTTAAAGTAATTAAATAAACGAAAGATAGATAGTTAAAGTACTAGAACTAAGTAGTTTCTAGAGAGAAATATAGTAAAAGCTAGAGATATATATCTTACTTATAAATAGTATTATAAGATGTCTAACTACTACTATATAAATATAGCTAAGGTACTAAAATAGTTTAAGCTAAATTAAAGCGTTATAAGACTAGTATAGTATAAACTTAAATATAATATAAGCTTATAATAACTAGTTTAAGAGATATCTTAAGAGACTAAGTAACCTAGACTTATAACAATATTATTATAGTTAAGTACACTCTATATTAAAACCTTATAGATACTAGATACTCTTACTAAATAACTTAATAAGCGTAAGATAACTAGACTTAGTAAAAGTATAATAAACGTAGTATTTAATATAAGTAATTAAGGATATCTATTAAAAGATTTATTTATCCTAGATTCTAGTATAACTACGTATATCTATAATAATCTTACAAGAATAAAGTATATACGCTTACTAGTAATAAGAGACTTTATATAGACTAGAAATATAAAAGTCTTAATATAAGGATATAGAACTATAATTATAGTTATTAAAAGGCTATAAGAGAGATAAATACTCTACCTAGACAATGTAGTATAGTTACTAGATTTCTTATATAGCCTAATATTATTTAGGCTACTTTAAAGATAAGGTATATAGTAAGAAAACTAAGAAGACCTAACTAGCCTTAGATAAAGAGATAGTATAATTATAACTACCTTATTAGAATAGTATAGCTAATAAGTTATTAAAACCTTAGTAGAGCTAACTATAGCCTTCTATATACGTATAAATTAATCTAAGAGAAGTTTATAGTAAATAACTATAGTAATATAGTATAAACGCCTAGGTTACTTTAGACCTATAGCTATTAAATACCTTATACAATAATCTAAAGGGGTAAAGATTATTAGTATTACTATAGTATAGTATAACTCCTATAGTATATTAAAATTAAAACGCTAAATACGTAGAGTACTATAACTAAATAATAAAGGTCCTAGTAAAAGAATTACTATTAACTTCTATAAATACAAAGTAAGTAGCTTTATAAAAGAGAGAAGCTAAATACTTATTACTTATTAATACTCCTAATATATATAAGATTTCTACTTTAAAGATAATAGACTAGTATACTCTATTATATAACTACTTAGTCTCTTTATTTAATTTATAAAGAAGTAATTTAATATTATAGTTAAAGTAATTAAGATAGATAATAAAATTATTACTATTAAGTAAGAAGTTAAAAGATAGTATACGTCCCTATCTATTAGACTTAAGCCTTCTACTCTAAATACACAAGTATAGAATAGAGGAGCTAAATACTTAGGAGGTATAATAAAAGAAAAGGTACGCGTAATTTAACTAGAAGTAAACTTTCTATAGGATCTCTAGCTAGAAATTACTAGAGTAGTAGTATACCTATACAATTAAATACTAAATTATCTAAATAAGTAGAAATTACCTTATAAAGTATTTTTTACGCGCGTAGTAGCTATAAATAGTATAGTTACTAGACTCTAAAAACTAAATTAAGCTTACTTAAGAGTATATAAATATAAAGCCTATACTATAATAGATAATACTTATAGAAGAAAGTCTAGGCTATAATAGTTAGATCTAAAAGCCTAGATTAGATACTTAGTAGGCTATTAGTTAACAAATATCTACTATATCTAGATCCTATCTATAGCTAATATAATTAGTACCTAAGATATAGTATTTAATAAAGAAATAGTATTTAATAAGAAGATAGAAGAACTAATAGTAAACCTTAAGTATAACACGTTAGAGGAAATTACAAACTAGATTAGAATAGTTAAGCTACTAAGTACTCTAAACTTATAACTAGAAACTAAAACGTTTTATAAGAATAATATAACGTAAGAAGATACTCTTTAAAAGTAATAGCTTATCTACTACTAAGGTAGAAAAGTTATAGAAGTATATCTATCTCTACTTCTAACTCTACTACTAGTAGCCTTCTTTATTTAGAAAGAGCTAACTAAAGATAAAAAGATAAACCTATCTACTTAAGTAATATTAAAGACTATCTTATAGGTAGCTACCTTTATAGTAAGTACTAAGTTAAGATATATTAGTTAATATAAAGGTAAGCTAATTAATAAAGCCTAGCTAAAAATACTAATAGTAAAAGGGATTAAACTATAATATAACTAGCTACTACTACTACTAATAATATACTTAAAATTAGAGGAATACTTTCTCTATAAAATATTTAAAGAAGCTAAAAGTGTTACAGTAGTAACAAGGGAAACTAAGATAGAACTAATTAGTCTACGCTTAGCTGCTAACAAAGTATAGGATAAGTAGGGTAACAACCTATAAGATAATAAGTTCGACTAGGAAGCTAACTACAATATAGATACGTAACAAATTTGTAAATTTACAATCTTAGTAAACATAAAGTCGCAAAGCTATTATGTAATAAATTTGTAAATTTGCGATCTTAGTAAACACGAAGTAACAAAGCTGCTAAGATATTATTACTATATAGTTAGTAGCAATACGCATTATTAGGATAGCATTAGTAATTTAATTATTAACTACGAGCGACAATATAGAGATAGTTGCAAAATATCTTCTATTATTTATAGCCTATTATAGATTACTATACGAGCTTTTGTTATTACCTCTTAATCTACTAATACCTATTTAGGCTATTAGGAAGTTAACCTTAGTAAGCCTATTACACCTTGCTAATTTAGTTATTACGAGAAGCAAAGCGTAAGTAGCGTATAGTCTAGCTAATAAGATAGTAGAAAGTTTAAAAAGTAAAGCCCCTAGGAGTAGTTATAAGTTAGATAGTACTATATAGGAAACGATTAAAGATTGTATAAATAAACTAATTAACGACAAAGAGGATATAAAAATAGTAATTGAATTATTAGAAACGTAGAATAAGGAACTGCAAGACTACTCTAAACAGAACAAAGTATAAATTAAAGCTATTATTGTAGGCTAGAACTAGATAGAACTAATTACCTAACGACTAGAAATAAGTACAACAAAGAAGCTACCTAAAATACCTGTCCTTAAAAAGTTTAATAGAATAAGGGAAAAACTAAGACCCTTTATAGCGTTAGTATAACTCTAGATAGATATATAGGCACTATACTTTAATATAGAAGAAAAGAAGGTAATATATATTAGACTACACCTTAAAGAAGACGCAATAAGATAGTATAAGCCTTACTAGATAGACTACACGATATACTCTCTAATAACCTAGAAGGACAAAACTAGAGCTATTTTTAGAAGTTATAAATACTTTACTAAACGAATAAGAGTAGTATTTAGAGATATAGATATTACCTAATAAGCTAAAGAGAAACTTAAAAAGCTTATATAAAGCAAGAGTATTCTAGAATATATATTACAATTTAAATAACTAAGCTAAAATATAGAATAGAACAAATTAGCCCTTATGTTATAATTTAAATAAGGACTAAACGCAAAAATTCAATACGAAATAATATATATAGAGAAACCTAGGATACTAGAAGCTCTAAAGTAATAAGTAATCTAAATTAATAATAACCTTCGAGAATAGAAAAAGAATAAGTATAGTAACTAAACTAGAAATTAGGACGCTAGAGACCCTATAATCTTTAATGCAAACAAGGATAGAAAGAAAAGGAAGAATAAAGACTTTACGTGTTTTAACTATAGTAAGAAAGGCTACTACGCGAAAGACTACTAATTAAAGAAGAAAATAGATATAGTATATTACAAATATAGAAAACTAAGACACTACGTAAAGGACTATAGAAGTAAAGACTACAAGAAAAATAAGGAAACTTAGTTAAAAACAACTAAGAAAAAGAAGGAAACACTATAAGCACAGGCTAAACCTTAGGAGAAGGTAGCTAGGAGCAAAGAAATATAATACGTAACGCTCTATTAGACCTTTTGTTATAAAGACGACTACTATATATACCTTTCTAGTAAGTAGGGAGTAGGATACTTCCTATAATAAAGAAATAGAGTAGTAGTAATAAAAGAAAGAATAAAAGCATAGCTAGAAGAAACAGCGTATATAATAGACTTACTAATAGAAGACTTAGAAGGAGAAGAGCCTTAGACCCTATTAATCTAGGCTAAAGGACTAGCACTAGATAAAGAGACTACTATAGCTTCTTCTAAAGGACTGCAAGAAAGTAAAAGATAGGTTAGTATAAGAGGTATAAAATATACCTAGCTAGATATATATAGCTACGATAGCTATACAATAATAGATATAGGGGAACAAAACAAAGAATAGAAGTTTGTTTAGAAATACTTACTAGTTATAAGTATAGAGAAAGCGTACAAAGACTAGAAAGAATACAATCCTAAAGAAATAAAGTTTACACTATTTTAAGAATAGATAAAGTAATATATAGTTATAGTAAGAAAGATACTTATATAGAAAGAATAGTAGTACCTTATAAGAAAGACGCGATAGATTAACAAAGCCTATATACTAAGAGTACTAGTAGTATACTATACTCTAATAATAGAAATACCTAGTAAAGACAAATACTAAGAAGGAGATAATAAAATAATAGATCTAAAATATCTAGTATACTTTAAAGTATTATAGATATTATACCTAGAGAAGAATTATATAATATATAGAAACCCTAAAGCAAATAATAAAGTATAGCTTATAAGAAGAAAAGGCTACAACTATATAAGAGTAATTCTAGTAGAAGATATCTAAGGATAGGAAATTATACCTAAAAAAGGATACGTAGTAATAAGGCCTAGACTAAAACTACCTAAGAAATGCGTCTAAGGAGGACAATAGTACAAATACAAGTATAATAAATATCTAAAATACAAAGAATATAAACTTAAAGTAGAGCTATAGCTATAGAAAAATAGATAATTTACAAAAATACTAAAACAAGAAAGGCTAGAAGGTATAAGAGGCCTACACGTTACAAAGACAGGTACTTATTAAGGAAAGAAAGTATAATTAATAATTAATAGTAGAGCTACAAGAAACTTTATATTAAAGAAGTTTATAGAAATATAAGGAATGTAGTATATAACAAAGAAATATCCTTAGCAACTAAGTACGATTAAAGGAAAACTATTCTAAGAACTTATAAGGTTTAAAACAGTTCCTTCTATACTAGAACTAGAAGGGATAATAATTAAGAATATAGCTATAGATATAACGACAATTAATAACAAACAAGATATAATACTAGAAATACTATAGTTACAAATAACTAACCTATATATTAATTAGAGAACGGGAAAAATTAACTACTATAGAATAGACACGTTAAAGGCTAATATAAACACCTACAAGGGAGAATTCCTAGAAGAATATAAGAAATAGGAGAAATAACTTATAGAACCTAAAGATTACCTCCTAGAATATTAGCTATAGGACTTAGTAATAGATCTAGAAGAAGATAAGGACGTAGGATAGAGCCTAGTTTATAGAAAAATAGAAAAAGAATCTAAGATTAAACGAACGTTTATTAAAAACGTACTAAAGAAAAGATAGATACAAGAATCTAAGTCCTTAGTAGTATATAGACTTATATTTGTAGATAAAAAGAGAACAAGTAATAAAAGACCTTACGTAGACTTTAGAAAAACTAACGTAATTATAAATAAAAACTAATACCCCTTACTATAAATAGACGCAATACAAGATAGACTATAAAAAGCAAGAATCTTTATAAAACTAGATATCTAGAACGTATACTACTAGATTAGAATTAAAAAAGGTAATAAATAGAAAATAGCGTTTAGAATACAATATAGACTATATAAATATATAGTTATACCCTTTAGCTTAATAAATATACTAGTAGCCTTCTAAGAAAGAATAAACATAGTACTAAGAGAGTACTTAGACGTATTTACATTTGCATACTTAGACAATATCCTTATATTCTTAGAAATAGAGGAAGAATACATATAACACGTGCACAAAGTACTAGAAAAACTAGTAGAAAGTAAACTATTTCTTAAAATAAGAAAATGCGAATTCTATATAAAAGAAATAGACTTCCTTAGATTTATTATTAAACTAGGAAAAATCAAGATTAATCTAGAAAAAATTAGATTAATTAACGAATAGCTAACACCTAAGAACCTAAAAGAGGTATAATAATTTTAAAGCCTAGCTAACTTTTATAGAAAGTTAATAGTAGGATAGTCTAAAGATATAGAACTAATAATAAAGCTTATAAAAAAAGATACACTATTTAAATAGATAAAGGAATATAAAGAAGTATTTAACAAGATTAAAAGAAAATTTATAGAAAACCTAGTTATTAGAATATACAACCTAGACCTACTAGTAATAGTAAAAACAGACGCATCTAATTTAGTCTACAGAATAGCACTAATACAAGAAGATCTAAAGACTAAAAAAGAACACTTAGTTAAATACTTCTCTAAAAAGATAAAAACAGTAGAACTTAACTACTAGATCTACAATAAAGAGATGCTAGTAATCTATAAAGTATTTAAATAATAGAGAGTATACCTACAAGTAGCAAAATACTAAACAAAGGTCTATATAGACTATAAGAATCTTATAGGATTTATACTAAATAAAGAACTATTACAACAATATACAAGATAGTAAGAATTCTTATTAATATTTAATATAGAAATTATACATATAAAAGGGAAAGATAACTAATTTATAGACGCCTTTAGTAGAAGACTCGACTTATAAAAAGAAGTAAGCGCTACTAGTATAGTTTTAGTTAAGAACGAGAAAGGATATTTAGTCCTAAATATACCTAAAATAGCTATAACACTTAAAAGAACAAGTAGCGAGCTAGACGAATAGATTTAGAAAATAACGTAAGAAGTATCTAAAGAAATAGAAAAACTAAAAATCTAAGAAGGACTAGCACAAGCCTATAGAAGAACATATATCCTAAGAAAGATCTAAAGAGAATTTATACAATAATTTTATAAATTACTAGTATATAGTTACTAAGGTATTAAAAAAACATTAGATAGATTATTACAAGATTATTATATCCTAAAAGTAAGACAACTAGTAATAGAGGTACTAAGAGATTATATAGAATGTTAAAGGAATAAATATAGTAGATATATACTATATAGGATGTTATAACTAGTAAAAGTACTAGAATAACTATAAAGAATTATTATAATAGACTTTATTACAAAGCTACCTAAGTTAAAAGACCTAATATTAGGAGTTAAGTACGATAGAATTTTAATAATAGTAGATAAACTTACAAAGTACTTATACTTTAGACTATATAAGGAAAAAAGTAGGATAGAAGTTGCTATACACTAGGTCCTAGGAACTGTAATTAGCTAATATAGACTACTAGACAAGATTATTATAGATAGAAATATAAGATTTATATTAAAACTATAGAGAATAATAATAGTATAAATAGGAATTAAGCACGTAATGTCTACTATATACTACCTGCAAATAGATAGATAATTAGAAAGAATAAACTAGATAGTAGAATAGTACTTAAAATACTATCTTAACTATAACTAGAATAATTAGGTATAGTTACTACCTATAGTACAGTTAGTATATAACAGCGTAAGGAACGTAATAACAAGAGTATTACCCTTCTTTACAAACTATAGATTTAACCCTAGTATATATAGAATACTAAGACTAGAGATATCTTAGTCTCTAAGAGGAGAAAACTTCGCTAATAGACTTAAAGATATACACGATTAATTAAGATAGGATATAGAATTCCTGTATAATTAAATAGCAAAGTATTATAATAAGAAATATAAAGAAGGACCCTAGTTTAGAAAGAGAGAAAAAGTATAGTTAGTATAAAAAAACATTAAGAGCAAGAGACTAAGTTTAAAATTAGACTACGTTAAGATAAGACTATATAAAATCAAGAAAGAAGTTACACTAGTTATATTTAAATTAAAACTACTAAATAAAATAAAGATACACCTAACTTTCTATATAGTACTACTTAAGATAGTACTACAAGACGTAGAACTACTAGTGTACAAAGTAGATACGTATAGAGAACAAGAAGAATAGGAAGTTAAAGAAATCCTAGTATACTAGTTCTATAATAGTAGGAACTACTATTTAGTAAAATAGATAAGTATAGACAAAAAAGGATAACTATAGGAAGAAATATAGGAACTAGAAGATAACCTTAATTACCCTAAGAAACTAGAGGAGTTCTAAAGTTAAAACCCTCTAGAACGCCTTACGGCGAGTCGAGAAAACTAATAATACTACTACTAGATAGAGAGGCGATAGGAGCGTCTAATATAATAGGAGCTAGAGTAGCCTCTACTATATTGTCTAAATCTAATTTAGCCTCTAAGGTACAAGACTATTTAGACAACTTAGCGTTATTATAAGCCTTTATCTTACAAAGACGCTTAATATAGGAATAAAGCTCTACTAGCTTATAAAAAGTTAACTTATACTTAGCTTTAGCTATAGTAAGCTATAATAATAATTACGCTTAAGCCCTATTAATAGCTCGCCTTATATAACTTAGTAGAAGGAGACTATATAGAAATTAAATACTTACACTCTATAAGCGAAACTCTAGAAGAAATATACTTATACTAAATATTAGCAAGGATATACTTGTTATAGTGTTTACTATTATTTAAAGATATAAGGTAAGAAAGGCCTAATTTAGTACAATAATAATAAGAGAATATCTTAACCCTATTACAAACAATGCAAGCTACAAGGAGAAGTTTGTTGCGCTAGGACTAGGATAGTATAGAGAGTAATAAGGAGTTAAAGATTAATAAAGATATAGGACTAATAACTCTAGCGCTAGTATAAGGAATTAAGAGACTACGTAGAAGAGGGAATAGTGTTACAGTAGTAATAAGAGAAACCAAGATAAAACTAATTAGTCTACGCTTAGCTACTAACAAAGTATAGGATAAGTAAGGTAACAACCTATAAGATAATAAGTTTAACTAGGAAGCTAACTATAATATAGATACGTAATAAATTTGTAAATTTATAATCTTAGTAAATACAAAGTTATAAAGCTATTATATAACAAATTTATAAATTTGCAATCTTAGTAAATACAAAGTAATAAAGCTACTAAGATATTATTACTATATAGTTAGTAGTAATACGTATTATTAGGATAGTATTAGCAATTTAATTATTAACTACAAGCAACAATATAGAGATAGTTGTAAAATATCTTCTATTATTTATAGCCTATTATAGATTACTATATAAGCTTTTGTTATTACCTCTTAATCTACTAATACCTATTTAGGCTATTAGGAAGTCGACCCTAGTAAGCCTATTACAAAAAGAATGTACTTTAAAAGCTATAAGTAAATAAAGTCCTAGACTAAGCTTTAAGTAAGACTAGTTAAAAAAGTAAGATATTAGATCCTAGACTATATATAGGTCTATATATACAAACTTAATAAGTACTACTACTTTATTAAGTATAAGGTAAAGATTGTAGTAAGAAGAGACTAATAATATAATATTACTTCCTAAGATACGTACGTAGTAACGCTAGTAAGACGATTGTTTAGGCTACTTATAGCTATTACTACTAAATACAACCTTAAACTAAAGTAATATAATATTACTAATACCTTTATATACGCTATAATTAATTAGGAAATCTATATAAGGATACTATAAGAGTACTAAAAGCTTAGTATACTACTTAAGGTATAGAAAGTACTTTATAGCCTACAAATATTACTATTACTTTAGTAGAAAGAGTTTATAGTAATATTAGCTTAACTTAGATTTAAATAGATTTCTTAAGAACTATACTATATAATTAAATATAGAGTAATTATCTTCTTCTATATAGATAATATTATTATTACATACTATTTAAAGTAATAATAAGAAGTAATAAAAGCTATTAAGCTAATTAAGGAAAAATACTTATATATAGGTAAAGACAACTTATAATAGTTTCTTAGGATAAAAGTAATATAAGACTATAACTAGAAATTAATATAACTTTCCTAAGCCGCCTATACTAGTAAAATTAGTTAGCTTATAGATTAATAAGATCTCTAATATAATATACTTATAGTAAGTATTAAGCTTAAGCCTAGAGATAGACTAGTAGAGCTAGCTAAGATTAACAAGTACTAGTAAAAGATTAGCTCTCTACTATTTATAGTAGTTACTACTTAACCTAATATAGTGTTTATAATATTAAGACTTACTTACTTTTTAGTTAACCTAAGTATAGATTACTAAGAAGTAGCTAACTAAGTACTCCTCTACCTTAAGTAGATAAAAGCCTTAGCCTTTAAGCTTAGTAAAGAAAAAGGCCTTAAGGTAGCTAGTAACGCGTTATTTATAGATAATACGCTTAACTAGAATAGCTTATAAAGATACGTAATTAAGCTCTTTAGTAGTCTTATTACCTAGAGAGTAAGTAAACAAGATATAGTTACTACGTTAATAATAAAAGTAGAATTACTTACTTTATTATAAGTAGCTAAAGAGGTAATATTTATATTATAATTACTAAAGAAGCTCTAGGTAATATTAAGTAATCTAATTATTATAATTAAATATAACAATACCTAGACTATTTAGCTAGTAAATAAAGACGTTGCTAAGCTTTAAACTAAGCTCTAGTACGTTAATATATATAATTACTAGCTATAATAAGAAGTTAACTAAAAGATAATTAAAGTAGAGTACATTCTATCTAATAATATAATTGTAGATAGGTTTATAAAAGTACTACTAGCTAATAAATTAGCTAGTTTCCTTAATTAATTAGGACTTATTAAGCGCAAAGAAGCTCTACTAAAAGAAGCTAAACTTAAATTATTATAAGAGTAGCTAGAAGGCCTAATTATATAAGCTAATTAACTAGACTATATAGCTTGTAATACTACTTCTAAGCTAAGGAGGTATATTAGATAGAAGGTATTAAGGTAATAGGATAGGTAATAAACCTACTAAGAAAGGCGTAGAGGCCTCTATCTAAACTTAGATAAAGACGCTACGTATTGTTACGACAGTAACAAGAGAAATATAGATAGAACTAATTAGCCCTACGACTAAAGGATTAAGTTCTTACAAACACGAAGAATATAAACTTGATTAGGAAACTACACATAATTAGGACACCTAGGGTAATCTATAATCTGTAGACCCTTAGCGTTAATAGATTATAGATTAAAGTAATCTATAATCTATTGTTCTTAGTAGTAACAAATTAATAGATTAGGACAAGTATATAGTTAGTAGCGACGCGCATTATTAAGATAGTATTAGCAATTTAATCTCTTAACTACGGAACGCTAATACAAGACAGTTGCAAAATATCTTCTATTATTTATAGTTATTATAGATCTTTATACAAACTTTTGTTATTACCTTATAATCTACTAACCCTTCTAAGATAGGTACCTATAGTCGACGATAGGAGGCCTATTATACCTTGCTGATTTAGTTATTGCAAGAAGCGAAGCGTAAGTAGCGCATAGTCTAGCTAACACGATAGTAGAAAGCTTAACAAGCAAAGCCCCTAAGAGTAGTTATAAGTTAGATAGTACTATATAGGAAACGATTAAGGATCGCATAAATAAACTAATTAATAATAAAGAGAATATAAAGATAGTAATTAAAGCACTAGAAACGTAGAACAAGGAACTACAAGACTATTTAAAATAGAATAAAGTACAAATTAAAGCTATTATTAAAGGCTAGAACTAGATAGAATTAATTACCTAACGACTAGAAATAAGTGTAACAAAGAAACTACCTAAGATACCTGTCCTTAAGAAGTTTAATAGAACAAGGGAAAAACTAAGACCCTTTATAGCCTTAGTACAACTCTAGATAGACGTACAAGTACTACACTTTAATATAGAAGAAAAGAAGGTAATATATATTAGAATGTATCTTAAAGAAAATACGATAAGATAGTTTAAACCCTACTAGATAGATTATACAACATACGCTCTAATAACCTAAAAGGACAAAATAAGAGCTATCTTTAGAAGTTATAAATACTTTACTAAACGAATAAGAGTAGTATTTAGGGACATAGACGTTACCTAATAAGCTAAAGAACAACTAGAAAAGCTTACACAAAGCTAGAGTATTCTAGAGTACGTATTATAGTTTAAATAACTATCGCAAAATATAGAGTAGAATAAGTTAGCCTTAATATTATAATTTAAACAAGGACTAAACTTAAAAATCCGATACAAAATAATTTATATAGAAAAACCCTAAACGCTAGAAGTCCTAAAATAATAGGTAATATAAATTAACAACAATCTTTAAGAATAGAAGAAGAACAAGTATAGAAGTTATACCTAGAATTAGGATAAAGGAGACTCTATAATCCTTAACGCTAATAAAGATAAGAAGAAGAAGAAGAACAAAAACTTTACGTGCTTTAACTATAGCAAGAAAGGCTACTACGCGAAAGACTACTAATTATAAAAGAAAAAGGATATAGTATACTATAAATATAGGAAACTAAGACACTTCGCAAAAGACTATAGAAGTAAAGACCTAAGAAAAGATAAGGAAACTTAGTTAAAAATAACTAAGAATAAGAAAGAAGCACTAAAAGTACAAGCTAAACCTTAGGAGAAGGTAGTAGGGAGCAAAGAAGTATAACATGCAATACTCTATTAGACCTTTTGTTATAATAATAACTACTATATATATCTTTCTAGTAAATAGAGAGTAGTATAGTTCTTATAGAAATAGAGATATAGAGTAGCTATAATAAAAGAAAGTAGAATAAAAGTATAGCTAGAAGAGATAGCTTATGTAATAGACCTACTGATAGAAGATTTAGAGGGGGAAGAACCTTAGACTCTATTGACCTAGGCTAAAAAACGAGCACTAGATAAAGAGACTACTACAGCTTTCTCTAAAGAACTGCGAGAAAGCAAGAGATAAGTTAGTATAAGAGGTATAGAGTATACCTAGCTAGATATATATAGCTACGATAGCTACACAATAATAGATATAGAAGAATAAAACAAAGAATAGAAATTTGTTTAAATATACTTAATAGTTATAAGTATAGAGGAAGCGTACGAAGACTAGAAAGAACGTAATCCTAAGGAAATAAAGTTTATACTATTTTAAGAATAGATAAAGTAATATATAGTTATAGTAAGAAGAATGCCTATATAAAAAGAATAGTAGTACCTTGTAAGAAAAATATAATAGATTAATAAAGCCTATATACTAAGAGTACTAGTAGTGTACTATATCCTAATAATAGATACACCTAGAAGAGATAAGTACTAGGAAGGGGATAATAAACTAATAGATCTAAAACATCTAGTACACTTTAAAGTATTATAGATATTATACCTAGACAAGAATTATATTATATATAGAAACTCTAAAGCAAATAACAATATATAGCCTATATAGAGAAGAGGCTATAACTATATAAGAGTAATCCTAGTAGAAGACATCTAAGGATAGGAAATAATCCTAGAAGATAGATACGTAGTAGTAAGACCTAGTCTAAAACTATCTAAAAAATGCGTCTAAGGAGGACTATAGTACAAGTGTATATACAACGAATACCTAAAACACGAAGAACACAAGCTTAAAGTAGGCCTATAGCCTAAGAAAGATAGATAGTTTACAAAAATACCTAAGCAAGAACAGCTAGAAGGCGTAAGAGGCCTATATATTACAAAAACAGGTACTTACTAAGAAAGAAAAGTACAATTAATAATTAATAGTAGAGCTACAAGAAACTTTATATTAAAGAAGTTTATAGAAACATAAGGAATAAGGTATATAATAAAGAAATATCCTCGACAATTAAGCACGATTAAAGGAAAACTATTCTAAGAACCTATTAGATTTAAAACAGTTCCCTCTATATTAAAACTAGAAGGAATGACAATTAAGAATATAGTTATAGATATAACAATAATTAATAACAAACAAGATATAATACTAGGAATACTATAGTTACAAATAACTAACCTATAGATTAATTAAAGAACGAGAAAAATTAACTACTATAGAATAGATACGTTAAAAGCTAACATAAGCACTTGTAAAGGAGAATTCCTTAAAGAATACAAGAAATAGGAAAAACAACTTATAGAACCTAAAGATTACCTTCTAGAATATTAACTATAGGACCTAGCGATAGAACTAGTAGAAGGTAAAGACGTAAGATAGAGCCTAGTCTACTAGAAAACAGAAGAAGAGTCTAAAATTAAACGAATATTTATCTAGAATATAATAAAAAAGGGATAGATAAGGGAATCTAAATCCTTAGTAGTATATAGACTTATATTCGTAGATAAAAAGGGAACGAGCGATAAGAGACCCTACGTAGATTTTAGGAAAACTAACGCAATTACAAACAAGAACTAATACCTACTACTATAAATAGATAGAATGCAAGATAGATTACAAAGAGTAAGAATCTTTATAAAACTAGATATTTAGAACGCGTACTACTAGATTAGAATTAAAAAAGGAGATGAATAGAAGATAGCGTTTAGAATATAGTATAGACTATACAAATATCTAGTTATGCTGTTTAGCTTAACAAACGCACTAGCAGCATTCTAAGAAAGGATTAATATAGTACTAAGAGAGTACTTAGACGTATTTATATTTATATACCTAAATAACATCCTTATATTTTTAGAAATAGAGGAAGAACACGTATAATACGTACACAAAGTACTAGAGAAACTAGTAAAAAACAAACTATTTGTAAGGACAGCATACTACTAAGCTAATCCTAACAAAAAGGGGCTAATAGCTAGTTAAGCTATTGCAGTAGTATATAATATATATACTAGTTATTATCGCTTAAAGTTCTTCGAACTCGCTTAGGGTTGTACTAAGTTGTATGCGGTGGAATATACTAGCCGACAGAGCTAGCACGCGCTAGTTACTCAGCCTAGTAGAGCTCGTCGACAGCGCTAAGCGTACTCTAATAGCTCTCCGCCCTAGACCCCTTACAACTTTACTATCTTAAATAGTATTACCTACTTATACTAAGAAGAATTTATATATTTCTTTATATTTTTCTACTAATTTAGTAATATAGATATAGTAGGATTAGGAGAAGTACGTTATAAAACTCTAGAAATAGCTAAATTTAGACTAGATTAACTAATTTATAAAACTACCTAGTTAGTATAAGCTAAATTCTTTTCTAAATTTAATAATATTAGCTTTAAACTATAATAGAACCTATAGCTATAACCTTAGCTTAAAGAAGCTACTAGTACTACTCTTAGTATCTATAATAGCCTTACTAATATTTAAAAGATAATCTTAATATTAAAAAATAAAGTAAATAATTATAACCTAAATATAAGCTTTAAGTAAACCTAGCTTTATACTCTAGCGCCTATAAGAGCTAAACTAAGAGTATAGATATAAAACTTTAAAAAAGAACTAGCTATAACTTTATTAGAACTAAAATACTATTAACTATAACTAGAAGGTATATCTAGAAGAATATACTTAACTAGTAAAAAGGCTACCTTAATTAAAACTAAAAACTCTAAAATAATTTTATACTAAGGCTATAGAAAGATAGGTATTAGAAAGCTAAACTATACTACTTATAAATAAATAAAAGCTACTAGATCTAAAATACTTACTAATACTATAAACTACTATATAGCTTCTTATATAGTAATAGACTCTAAAATAGATATAGAAATAAAAGACTAATTCTTTAAATATAACTCTTAACTAGATATAGAGCTAGAACTAAAGACTAACTTAGACTAGAATTTAGAAAACAATATTCTCTAAGCTTAAAGCCTTAACCTAAAGATTATATAAACTAGAAGAGTATAATTTACTACTAAAGTATATCCTCTAGTATAGATATATTTTATATACTTACTTATAGAATATAAATAGTTTAGTACAAGAAACTACTAACTAACCTAATAGGAGCTAAGCTAAACTAATTCTTATTTACTAGCTTTTTAGGTAAAGACCTTATAGTACCCTATATAGCTAGAACTTTAGCTAATAATAAAGCTAACGTAAACTTTATTTATAAAAAATTTACCTAAAAGACTATAAAATTACAAACTATCTAGCTACTTTAACTTATTATTTATAAAAGATATAATAGCTTTCTATCTAAGTCTATTACGTATTAGGTTAAGTTCTACTTATAAGTAAGTATATATATTAAATAGACTTCTACCTATATTATTAAAAATATAAGCTAATTTAACTTTATTCTAAGATTTTTATAGTATAAAGCTTATACTATTAAACCTAACTACTATAATAGAATATTATTATTCTCTAATATTTACTACTAATAGTACTACTAGATAACTAATAAAATCTCCTTAGTAGTATACTATAGTGCGCTAGGATTTTACCTTACTATAGCTTTAAAGGAGCTAGTACTTAAACTATTATTTACTCTTATAAGGCTTCTAAGTAGGTACTCTAATAAGTATAAATAGAACTTATTAATAGATATTTAAACTATTAGTTATTATATAATTAAGGCTTTTACTAGAAGATATAGATATATACTTATAGTACTTACTTTAGATAGAATACTACTACTAGTATACTACTATAAGGTAGCTAAAGAAGTAGATTATATATAATTTTATAAACTATTAGCTATAGTAAAGCTTAAAGATATTTTATCTATAGAACTACTCTAACTATATTAAGACCTAATACTTTATTTTAATAAGAAAGCTACTAAAGAACTTTTTCCTTATAAGCTATATAACCTAGAAATTACTTTTAATCTTAGTATAAAAATCCTAGACACTAAACTTTACTTTTTTACTAGAAAATAAGATAAAGTAATCTAGAAATATATCTAAAAAATAGAAAGTAAGGGCTTTATTAGTAAATATAGCTCTTTAGCTAAGAATAACTTACTAATTATAGCTAAACTAGATAGTAGCTTATAAGTTTACGTAAACTACTATAAGCTAAATAAATTTACTATTAAAGACTAGCACTTTATTCTATTCTGTAAGGAAATACTAGCCTACTTAAATAAAGTAAAGATTTTCTCTAAATTTAACGTAATATACGCCTTTTACTACTTACGTATTACTTTAAATTTAAAATAGCTAACTACTTTTATTACTTACTTTAGTATATATACTTATAAGGTAGTACCCTTTAGCTTTACTAATATACTAGCTACCTTCTAGCGTACTATTAACTTAGCCTTACTAGAATATTTAGATAACTTCTATACTATATATATAGATAATATCTTAGTATACTCTAATAATAAAATAGACTATATCTAGTATATTTATAAAGTACTTATATAACTAAAAGAGTAAAGCTTTTATATAGACTTTAAAAAATCTAGCTTCTATACTACTTTAGTTAAATTTTTAAGTATAATTATCTCTAATAAAGGAATTATAATAAATCTCTCTAAAGTTAAAGCTATCTAAGAGTAAGAAATACTAAAGACTACTAAAGAAGTCCTAGCTTTCTAAGCTATACTAGACTTTTCTAGCACTTTATTAAAGATTACTTAAGCTTTATCTTACTACTTACTAAGCTAATTAAGTCTAAGGTTATTACTAAACTTACTAAAAGAGATAGGCTACTCCTTTAAAAAACCTAGTATAAGCCTTTTATAATTACTTAGAAATATATAAATACTTTTAATAAATTTAAAGCTACTTTTTAACTAAAAGTAGTTTTACTTTACTTTAACTCTTTAAAACTAATCTATATCTAAACTAATACTTTAGAATAAGCTTTAGGTAGAGTAATAAGCTATCTAAACTAAGATAGAATCTAATATCTAGTTAGCTTCTTTTTAAAAAAATATACTCTAGTAGAATATAATTATAATATCTATAACCTAGAACTTATAGCTATAATCTAAGTATTTAAAGAATAGAAACTAGAGCTTATAAGTAGTCTATATATAATCTATATTATAATAGACTACTATAATTTAGAAACCTTTATAATAACTAAAAAGCTTAATTACTACTAGGCCTACTAGTTATTATTTTTATCCTAATTTAACTTCTATATTAAATACGTAATTAGTAATATAAATAAGGTTATAGATACTCTAAGCTACTAACTATAGGATTACTTTATAGATAATTCTAATCTATAAGTATTAAGAGCTAACTAAATTATCCTAAGCTTTTAAGTCCTAGCTCTAAGTATAAAATATACGCTAAATATAGTAATTTACGCTCTAAGCCTTATAGACCTATAAAAGCTAGATAGATTTACGCTAGAATAAGCTACTATAATATATACCTACTTTTACTATATTATAAGAATAAAACCTAAATTAGTAAACTTACTAGAAGATTTTCTACTACTTTATAATAGAGAACTAGACCTAGAACTCTTACTATATATTATTAACCTACGCCTAATAGAGGAATTACTAGATATAGCGTACTTAGAAGACTACGTAGCCTAAGCTATATTTACTACTATAGATAGTAGATAGTAAAAACTATTAAAAGCCTTTTATAAAGTAGGATACTACTTCTTATATACTAATATTAGCTCTACTAGATTAAAGAAAAAAAAGTACTTTTAAGTTAATAAAATACGTCTATATATCTCTTTAAACGCTTATTTATACTACTAAATCTTTAATTTATACTATAACTATTAGTTAGTAAGCTATAAAAGACTTTATAGTATACTATATCTAATATATAAGTACTATTATTAGCTTAAGATACTTTAAGCTATTAAGTAATTTTATAATATATACTTAATCTACTACTATATAAAGAACTTATAAGATAGTAAACTTAGTTACTTCTAACCTATACTAATTCCCTACGTACTCTAGACTAATATCTTAGTAGACTATATCTAAGCCTTACTAACTAGTAAAAATAGTAGCTAGATTTATAAATATATTCTAGTAATTTACTACTACTTTATAAAAAGATACTATTTCTTCTCTTATAAGTTCTTAAAACCTAAAGAAGTTACCTAATATTTTATATTTATTTTTAAGCTTTATAAAGTCTTAATAAATATTATATCTAATAGAAAGATAACTTTTATTAGTAAATTCTAGCGCTATATATATAAACGCCTCTATATTACATAAAAGCTTTTAACTACTTACTACCTAGAAACTAATAGCTAAACTAAGTAAGTAAATTAAGCCTTAGAAATCTTTCTAAGGTAATACATTAACTATATATAAGATAACTAGGTAGCCTAGCTATATATAGCTAAGTTCTAGGTAAATAATACTATTAATATATCTATTAAGATAACTCTATTTCTTGTAGATCTAGGGTATTACCTCTATAGTAGTATATACTCTAGTAAAAATAATAAAGACTAACTAAACCTAGCCTAATATAACTAATATATATAAGCTAATAAGCTACTTAACGCCTATAGTAACCTAGTAGCCTACTTTAAAAAAAAATACTCTAGGCGTAATAAAAGTAAGTAGCCTAAGCTAATACTTTTTACTAAAGTAGACTAGTATATAAAGTTAGTATCTAAGCCTATATTAGTATAGCTAATTAGAAAACTACTTACTTAACTCTAAAATTAAACTACTAATAAGTAGGCCTATACTTTATTAAGAGAGTTATCTATAATAGTAGAGTATATAAGCTAGTACTACTCTAAGAAATACTAAGGCGTATTCCTAGTTTTCTCTTTAAAACTCTTACGCCCTAGAGACTAAAAGCTCTTACTAGATTAAGACCTACTATAGCTAATCTCTATTATTATTACTAATAAAGAAACTAGTAGTATATATAAAGAATACTTAGTAGAAGCTATTTTAGATATATACTTTAAAGAGCGTAGAAAATATATAGAATAGTACTACTTAGTCTACTAAACTAGCTATAATAAACTTATATAAGAACTAGTAAAAGAATTTATAAAATATAAAGCTACCTTTAACTTTTACTAGAACTACCTAGAGAAAGCTAAACTACTAACTCTATATATACCTAAAAAATAGAGCTTTAATAAAGATATAACCTAGTAAAGTACTTTAGCTATTAGTAGGCGTAAAAAAAGCCCTCTAAGGTATAATTAAAAAACTTTACTACTAGCTAAAGCTAAATTATAGCGTAAAAAATAGTAAAAGTAGTTTACTTTAGCTAGTAAGTATAAGACTCTTTTTAGGTTAAGGCCTACTTTACTACTATAGCTATAACTACTACGCTCTCTTATAACTAGTTATATATAGGTCTAGTTTACTATTATAGAATTTATAACTAGCTACTAAATTCCTAGCTAAGGCTACTCTATACTACCTACTTCCTAATACTTATAAATATTAGGCTTACTAGGTCCCTTATATTAATAAACCTACTTATCGCAAAGCCTATATCTATAGTAAGTACTTATATAGAGATCTAGCGCTATTAAGTTACTTAGTAGTATTAACTTTACTTTCTCTTATACTATATATAAACACTTTTAGGTTTAATTTTATTAGCGTAAAGTAGAAGTAGTAGAAAAAAGTTTATAGTTAATACGTTTTATATATAGAAGTTATATAGGTCTTAATTATATACTAAAATTAGTAAAAACCTTAGCTCTATACTCTATAAATAACGATTTTAACTATAAAAAATAGTTAACCTCTTTAACCCTAGCTACTACTACTACTACCTAATAAGTATTATTAGTTAATTAGAGCTCTTTTTAAGCTCTAGGAATTTACTCTTTAAAAGGAG
>JALNQF010000457.1:0-28820 GCA_028456385.1 Ophiosphaerella korrae | reverse complement strand
GGGGGGGGGGGCGGGGGGGGGGGGGGGGGGGGGGGGGGGGGGGGGGGGGGGGGGGGGGGGGGGGGGGGGGGGGGGGGAGAGAGGAGAGGCTGGGGACAGGAGAATTGGTATTAGGATAGCAAGTGAGGGAAGTTTTTATTTGTTCTGCTGATAGTGTGTATGCTAAGGCTTTACGGCGAGCTTGCGCTCACCATTTCTTCTAGTGAATGCCTGGAACCTGTTCAGAGGGAGAATAGTGCTGATGGGTTTACTCGGGGATTCAATAGGGTCTCTGTTTGTGCGCGCGCGGGCGGTCCGCGGAGATACTTTGGTTATGAATGAACGGGGAGTTACTCCCTGGTAGTTGTACACTGTTCTAGAACGTATATCCAGAGTGCGAATCCAAGTGTTCTATATGAGTATAGTGTGTCTTCCGGTCCATGGTGCAATATATGTTTGAATTTCATTTGGATCGAGTGTTGAATATTTGGTTGGCCATAATAGGTTTCCCGACATTACGTAGCAACTAGACTTGAGAAAAGTATTGACCATGAGATGTGTGTGTTAGAACTGGATGGATAGAGGGATGTTGAATCGTTGATGGGTTTCTGCTTTCTTTGGGTAATTTTCCTCTTTGCTGTTACGTTGTGGTAGGCAGATATTTAGGGGACGATTAGTAGGTAGAAAATTTGGTCGTGGTGCCGGGGAGTTGTAGACTGAGTTTATCTACATTGAGTATCAATCCGTAGATAATGGCTTAGCTGAACAGCCACGCTACATATGGTCTGTTTACGCTGCATGATATTGAAATGATGTGAGCACTATCCTACAATACTATTTTATATAGTTTCAGCAATTCGTCTGCGTAAAAGCCATGTTGCACTTGTAAATATATGGATATAGGGAGGAATTACTTCCCTACGAATCAATTGGTGCGTTTTTCTATATCGATCTCTCAACAAGACAAAATTACAATGGGCATGTTGTCTTGCCGCAACCCAGTACGACAAAATAGTATTATTTACCGATGGTAGAAGCGCGGATTTCTTGATAGTCGAATATCACAAATCTATTGTACTTGGGTCAAAGAGGAGCCACTACTTTGTTCTTGATATTTTGCTTGTTACACTAGAAGTGAGCGAAGGTGTACCGCCACGCCACAAGGTATTGCCAGGTCCACGAGCTGACTTCAAGTCAGAGTTGGGGAGACAATCGCTAAAATTTGTTCCTGAGTTACACGCTCGCTACCTCGAGTTTCGTGTCATCATTATTTGAGGTCTTACGTATACATGCTGATTTACAACCGTGTTTATCGAATGTATAAGTTTTGGTGCGGATATTGTGGCGCGGGGCGGAGTACACACGGCTGATGTTGAATTCTTTGAGAAGATTGAGCATTGTACGACGTTGGGCTGCAATTTTAGTCAAGCAGGAAATCGAGTGTGTCCAACCTAAACTACGATAGCTTCCAGGGTGCTGACCTCGGGGCAAAGCGACTTCTCGTTTCAAGTTCATTTTGATGCACATCGTTTGTCTAGTAACGACACATATTACTTTGTAGGTGTGGAATAGGAAGGGGAAGGAAAAGATATTAGGATGTATCGGACGCCTAAGGGCTGGCATATGTTGGTTGGTATTGCTTCGTAACATAATACAATGCTGACGGCTGTCGGGAGCCTCGCAAGTGGGTGAGATTGCAAACCACGACCTGAGAATAGGTAAATATGAAGTGTTTTTAGTCCATGAACGATCACATCTACAGTACCATGGTCTCGGTGGACCTCGGCGGACCTCGGCATGGTTGCGCAGAGTTTTGGGACAGGAAGTCCATCTACCCAAGTAACGGCACACCGGCTCCTTGTTTGTGGTAGTGTGATGACTACGGAGATTGAGTTTTGGTTGACATCGAGCTTCGGTACCAAGTACCTACCAGCAAGTACCATGTGGGGGCGAGAGCTGAATTGGCAAGCGCTGCAAATGCAGGGTGATGCCAAGATGTGGCTGTGAACATGAGCTGAACATTGCGCTAATAAAACACCAACCATAGGTCCTTTTCAGCGCCCGAAACACCTCCACTATGCTCCAGCCACCACATCAAGCATAGTCTAGTTGTGTTGTCAACAGCCCACTCCGCCCCTGAATCATGTTGTTTCTGCGCTCTGGCTGCGCAGGAATCGTTCTCACCGTCAGCATGAACGCTCGGTATGCCATTTGCGAGGGCTAGTAAACAACGAGATGGCAATTTCCAAGTCCCATTTGACAAACAACAACAACATCGTTCGTCAGAGGCAGAAGCCCTTATGAAGTTTGTGTACACCGGCTGCTTCCACACGTATACGCAGCAACGCCTGGTTGCAATGGGATGGCGTCAAGAAGGCTTGATTATCATCCGCTTCTGTGAAGTGCAAGCGGGTACCACTGTGAATTTGGGCACAGCCTCAAGTAGCCTTTCATCTTGTATGTCTAATTCGCTGGTTAGGTGGATGTCATTCAATGCGCATCGGCAACAGCTGAGTGCTAAGGAGTGCCAAGGTATGCGGGACAAATTTAGCACAACTCTAAAGGTCAAGGCTGTGCAGTGCAACTCATTAATCCAATCAGTGCGCTTGGTAGCACGCCAAATTACTACTTGTAGCGAATGGGTCGGTAGGAACAGCCCCATTGCACTTAAAACCTAGAGAAGATCAAGTTCTAGTGCATCAGCCGCACAGTGAAGGCGCGCCTTCAAGTCATGCACAACGAAATGACCTGGCTGCCTTATGGCTGGCTTATAATACCTTTGTGCCCGCACAAAGGAGTGTTAGGCCGGGCCTTCGATTCGTTTAGTAGCAATCGCTCAAAACGTTACGAACACACCAGAGCTTCACTATGCGCTCACTTACTCATCTAGCACTTGTTGCAAGTGCTGCAGCTCAAGTCTTCGAAGCACCTTACGCGGTCCATGCCGGAGAAATTGATTCGCGGCCAATACCATCTCTCACAAGGCGTAAGCAGTTTGAGGCATGCGGTGAAGTTGCCGAACTATGGGCTGCTCAGAAGGCGGCAAACTCCAAACCTGGTGCCACACCATCTCGGATACGTGTTCCAGCACAGCGCGCCTACGACTGTTTATTGAGCGTACCGGTTGATACTGATGGAGATATCAAGGAGATTCAAGAACTGAAAGCATATTTGGAATGGCAGTCCACCCTCGCGTGGCTCAAGAAGGGCGTCAAAGATCAGATAGAACCTTTGGATATTATGGCGGAGCTCGACTTGATTATCAAAGGCCTCAAGGAAAAAATCTATAAGAATGACTACGAAGTGCAATTATCTATTCGTCGCACCCTGGACAGTAAGTCATAGATCAAACACCCCATGCTCTTTGTTGCTTCAGTGGGGTATCTCATCTCGAGCTTCTGAATCTTTGCTAATTCGGTGCGTTTTACAGAAGCTGGTGATTTCCATCTGCAGTTCACTCCGGATATTACTAATGTCTTTCATTTTGCGCGACCTGACGGAGCAGTGGTATCAATCTCAGAAGATGGCATCGCACTACCTAAGATCTACCTGGCATCTGACCTGCCAAAAGACGCCAATGGTAAGATCACAGGGTTATCAGTCGAGAAGATCAATGGCCAGAATGCGACCGAATATCTCCAGAAGTTTTCTGAGGGGACTAAATACCACGATGCCGACACTCGCTACAACACTGTCTTCCCCAACCCAGCTCTTTCCGCGCTCGGCAGTGGTCAGGATTCAGGCGGCCTAGCTGCTGTGCATTATATTTACCCCGGTCCTTCCACAACGTTCACTTTTGCCGACGGGACTGAGAAGAAAATCGACAATATCGCTATAATTCCGTCCGTGTTCGACTTCAGCAAAGTTACGGATGGCCCTAGTTTTTTCAAGGCTTTCTGCACTGGACCTCCTAAGACCACCACAAATCCAGCCATACCAAGTGCATCTGGTGTTAGGCCCTCCGCAACTGTACGAGCCTCCTCAACTGTGAGAGCTTCCGCAAGGGCTTCTTCCGTAGTGAAGCGTCAGGCCGCTAGTGCTACGCCGAGACCTTCTCCCGGCTTAATTGGATACCCTAAGCCGGTCTTTATTCAAGAGTCGAAGGTAATTTCTGGCTATTACCTCGGTGATAATAATAAGGACGTTGCTGTCCTTGTACTCCCTGGGTTTGCCCCGTCCTCGACTGTGAATTCTGCAGATGGCCCACTAGTGGCAGGTTTCCTTGACTCACAGAAGCTACTACGAAGTTTCTTTGCCGATGCAGTGAAGCAAAACAAGAAAAAACTTGTCATTGATCTTCGTGGAAACGGTGGTGGCACTATTGATATGGGCTTTGAGCTCTTCAAGCAACTGTTCCCCAAAATTGAACCATATGGCGCATCTCGCTACCGCGCACACGAAGCATTCCATTACTACAGCGCTCTCGTCGCCGATGTTGCAGTTGAAGGGAAAGGCAAGGATGGCAAGGTCAGCACAGCGTGGGACGATGCCGATTACGGTATCTCGAGCACTTTCCTGTGGTCGAATATTCTTGATGAGAATAACAAGCCTTACAAGACTTATAAGGACTACTATGGACCTTCGACGATCAACGGCGACACTTTCACTTCAGTTCGCCGTTACAACGTAGGTTATATCGATGAACACTTATTTAGAAGATGTGCTTACGATATCACAGTTCTCCAACAACGTGGGAGGTCACACTCTTCCTGTGACTCTAACTGGCTACAACGAACTGAAGAATGTGCCCGCCCAGCCGTTCCAGGCTGAGGACATTGTGATAATTCAGGACGGCTTCTGTGGCAGTACTTGTGCCATCTTTTCTGAGCTCATGCGTGAGCAGGGTAAGGTACAGACTATTGCTATTGGAGGACGTCCCCGAAATGCTCCCATGCAGGGTGTTGGTGGTTCCAAAGGATCCCAGAAACTCAACTTAGACGCTTTGTATGAATTTGCTGAGCGCACGATCGAAATCGCTGCTGCTCTCGATGGCGTCGCAGTGGCGCAGAAGCTGAATGGGACAGCCGTGGGCACAATCTACAACGCTGAACAAATCTACATCCGCACAACCATCCCGGCAGAGGGATCATCTCTCGCTGGTGCGGTCAACTCGCTCAACAACCAACGTCAGGACAACAAAGACCAGACCCCGCTGGAGTTCCTGTACGAAGCTGCAGATTGTCGACTCTTCTACACTACTGCGACGTACCTCGACCCTGTGAACCTTTGGAAGCAGGCGATAGAGGCAAAGTGGGGCAAGGGAAAATGTGTTACAGGCAGCACGGGACACAAGTCCGCCATTGGAATGGTAGACTCGAAACCAGGTTTTGGGGCAAAGGGCTCAAGCACCCAGGGGAGCAGTTCAATTGGCTCAGTCGATGCTACCGGTGTGGCTTCACTACCGGTTGTTTCTAGCACCATGATGGGACTTGTTGTTGTTGCGTTGGTGTCGATGTTGTAGAGTTGTGGTTGTTTTCTCTTTGCGCATTGAACCTCACGCTTATGCTAGTATATACCCTTTAAATAGTGAGCGATGATTACGAACTGCTTGAATGTAATATTGTTACGACTGCCACGTTTTTTCCGATTGGTATTGCGTTTCGGGTGTAGAGATAGTCCGAGTTTGCGAAATCTAACCTCGGTAAGCTTTGATCTCCAGTGTTGTCACTACAATTCAAGTCGACTTTCACCGATTACCGACGCGCGTGAGTTGTGTCCACTATAAAAGGGTTTGGAGCAATGGCAACCAGATCCGAATGCGAATGTGGAACCAAGCGTATCCTGTCACTCAAATTTTCGTGCCTAAGATGCTTTTCTCACCTCATTGAGATACTGACGACCGTGTTAGATGGCAAATTAATATGCGAGAGTTACAGTCATGAAATATGATTCGTGCAATTAGGGCATTTTGCTTCTTAACTGAGTCTTGATCTGACCATTAATCAATAAAAACGTATGAGGGGTGTCCCTTCTAGTCAAAAATGCCCGACCAATCCCATTGGTGGGATCAAGGAGGGCCAGGGTGTAGTTCAACTGAACTTCCAAATGCATTTCACAGTCTGTCAATCTGTGACAACTGACCAATCAGATAACTGCCCACCCCCAAGCAAGTGCTAGGGGCATATATTGTTTGCGGAAGATATCCGTTTTCACCCATGGTATGTTTTCGCTAATCGCCTAAGTTCTCCACTTCTTTCTCCATTCCTGCAAACCTCCGCGATATCATTGCTCCATGTTCATGGATCTTGAAGGTCATTAGTATTTTTCGCTACCAAATTTTGAAGAATTACATCTGTAATCGGCGAGCATTGGGATCTATAATCCGACTATTATAACCTCAATTGGTGGAGAAATGCCGAGAGGTCGTTGCAATTAGATTTACCCGAGCATGAATACGCTTTCCGTATCGACATATTTCGCGTTGAATTCATACTAGATGACCTGTCCCCTTTACGACATAATATTTACTATAGAAAGGTTAACCTTAAAAGATGGAAATCAGAAACTATACACGATTTTTTAACCACCAATAACTCCAATATCCAGGTTCGTGGATAATCATGGCCTTACTTTGCGATAGTGGGTACACTCGATGCCTGCCTAATCCATCTATTGCGCGTGTGACCCGGCAGCACAGACGGCTATAAAGTATATCCCGGTAGAAGCCCATTCCTTGTGCCATTGCTCAATCACCTACATTATCTTGTAAATCTTATTGGCAACAGCCCGCTGGTTACCACAGCGTCCCTTCACAAGATGTTGCTTAAGTATCTGCTTGCAGGGTGCGTTGCAGTGGTTTCATCAGTCACTGCCCAAAGCAGTCCTCCTCTAGTCGTGCCGGAAACTGGATCCTCCGCGTTCGAATTCGACCTGAGCCAATTGAAGCTGGAGAAGAGTCGGTGGTCAGAAAATCAGGATCGAACACTGAATTACCTCAAGTCGGTGGATGTTAATCGCTTACTTTACAACTTCCGGGCGAACCACAAACTATCTACCAACGGCGCTCAGGCGAACGGTGGCTGGGATGCGCCAAACTTCCCTTTCCGTTCGCATGCTCAAGGGCATTTTCTTACTGCCTGGGCCCATTGCTATGCTACTCTGAAAGACACTACATGCAAAGACCGCGCAACAACCTTCGTCGCCGAACTCGCCAAATGTCAGGCGAATAATGGCGCTGCCGGATTCGGCGCTGGCTATCTGTCTGGATTTCCTGAATCAGAGTTCAAAGCCGTTGAGGATCGTACGCTTACATCTGGTAATGTTCCGTACTATGCTGTACACAAGACTATGGCTGGTCTACTCGATGTTTGGCGTTTCACAGACAACACTCAAGCTAAGGACGTGCTTCTGAAGATGGCTTCATGGGTTGATAGCCGTACAAGCCAACTGAGCACAGATAAGATGCAGGCCATGCTGGGAACCGAGTTTGGTGGTATGAATGATATTTTGGCTAACATCTACCAGCTCACAGGAGACAAGAAGTGGCTTACGGTTGCCCAACGCTTCGACCACCAGAGCCAGTTCAACCCTCTTGCTAACGGTCAGGACCAATTGAATGGCAATCATGCCAATACAAATATTCCAAAGTGGATTGGCGCTATTCGAGAGTACAAGGCTACTGGCACGACGCGATATTTGACTATCGCGCGGAATGCTTGGGACTTCACCGTCAACGCTCACACATACGCAATTGGTGCCAACAGCCAGGCTGAGCACTTCCGTCCACCGAATCAGATTTCCAACTATCTTACTACTGACACTGCCGAGCAATGCAACACATACAATATGTTGAAACTTACTCGAGAGTTGTGGACTGTGGACCCTTCCAACACCAAGTACTTCGACTACTATGAGCGCGCATTGTTCAACCATCTTCTCGGTGCTCAGAACTCAGGCGATAACCATGGCCATATCACTTACTTCACTCCACTCAAGGCTGGTGGACGCCGAGGCGTTGGTCCTGCATGGGGAGGTGGAACTTGGAGCACTGACTACAACTCCTTCTGGTGCTGCCAGGGAACCGCGCTGGAGACCAACACCAAGTTGGCAGACTCCGTTTACTGGTACGACAACTCTGCACTCTATGTGAACCTCTTCACGCCATCGACTCTAGACTGGAAGCAGCGCAACATCAAAATCGTTCAATCGACCACATTCCCCATGATTGAGTCCACCAACCTGACCATCACCGGTACTGGGCAATTTGCGATGAAGATACGAATTCCGTCATGGACATCCGGTGCCACGATCATGGTCAATGGACAAGCTTCCGGTGTCGACGCAAAGACTGGAACATACGCAACACTTTCCCGTACTTGGGCCTCCGGTGATGTCGTCACCGTTAAGCTGCCGATGAAGCTCACCACCATACCCGCAAATGATAACAAGGACATCGCAGCTATCGCCTATGGCCCAGTCGTGCTGAGTGGTAACTATGGATCAACTACTCTCAATGCCAGCCCATCTCTTGCGCTGAACTCGCTAAAGCGTACCAGCACTTCTAGCTTGGCTTTCACAGGTACTGCCAATGGCCAGACAGTGAATATCGGTCCATTCTACGATGCTACAAACGTCAACTATGCGGTTTACTGGGCCATCAGCGGTTCGTTGCCCAGTTAGATTACGAGTATGTTGGATCCACTTGCTTTACGAGAAGATGTACATTTGATGAGTCGGTTTAGCGAGTATATGTAGTCGTATGGATAACCCAATGCCGTCCGCGTAGACTAGCAGATAGGCCGTCAATAGGTGTTTCGAACACGTTTGCTTGTATGCGATACCACTGGAGTGACTACCGAACCAAATATGCGACTCCACAGGAGTCCAAGGCGTTCTATTCCGATGACCTTCTTCCCTTTCAGTATTTCGGTTGCCACACCTCCATGTAAAAACCGACCCAGCGTTGAGTAGGCAGCCAACCCTAGCGCTCTCAATTGGTCCTGCTGATACCTTGTCGAGGATTATATCCTGAAGCTCAATAGGGAGGTTGCGAAGAGGCGCTGTGGAGGGGCTAGTCTGCATGGCTTGGAGAAGGAACTCAATAACTTCGTCGGAAGGAGGTTGCGTCCCATCAAAGAAACGCTCGGGTTCCGTGTATTTTTCGAGATTGCAGTTCATCCGACACAGCATTAGCTCTCGCACTAACAGTACAAGGTAAGTTAGGCTGTTATCGCCGAAATTGGGGGTAGATTGGACCTGCTTTGCAAAATCCTCTCGAATCAGTGTAATAGCGTGCAGAGCATGTTGGCATGTAACAATAGACGTCTTACCAACCCTGACGATGTGTCCGCTTGCAAAATCCCACTCTGGAAGATTATGTAACCAGACTAAGAAGCCGCCACGGCCCTGGCGTGAGAGTATTGCTTCTTTAACAGTAAATTCTAGAGTAACAATCCTAATAACTGCGTATGCAAGCCTTCGAAACGTAGAGTTGTTGTAATTACCGCAAAGGACGTGCCTCCATTGGAATAGCAAAATCGGTAAGTATCCTAGTAATAAAAGCCCTGTATCGCTGGAGTCACTGCACGTCAATCTGATTGCGTCTTATTTTCCGGCGCGTAGCTGGACAGACAGATTGCAAGGCGTGTCTAGTGAGTGTCGGCGGTCGTTCGTAAGGCTCCAGATCGGAAATAGTTATAGAACGTTGGCGAACAAGGTTGAGGGAAACCCAGAGGCTACAATCCTTCTTGTCTAGCTGCAAGATATCGCTACCAAGGTTAAAGGTCCAGATCGCCCCAATGGAAACGCATCGGCGATCGTAAAAGGGTTTGACGATGTCGTCCTGCTGATACCAATCCTGAGCGACCTGCGAATATAAAGTAATAAAGGTAGATTCTTTGTCTGTGAGTGCCTTTGATGCTATTATTAGAAGATAATATTGCATACCTTTTGCCACGCCTATAAGCTTTCTAGAATATAGTTGTAGCATGTCATCGTCTTCCGTAGAACGGTGTGCAGCAAAGTAGACGGTCCCTAACATTTCGTAAGCAAAATGCAATTCTATGTATAAAAGTTAATACACCCTGCGAACAGATATTAATATACGCTGCCATGGTGAGCCGTACGTGCGAAATGTTGAACGGTTGAGAAGAGAGACGGTGGAGAGCGCGAAGGCGCGACAAAACATGCTAAGCGGGAGGCTCACGTTTACCTAGTAGATTGTACTACGGTTTATATCAAGACTTCAATGAACATAGCCTTCTTTCCATCACCAACTCTTACTACAGCTTGTTGCAACGCTTCTTTCAACTCACCTACAGTACGGACCTGAACGGCTTTCATCCAACCTTCACGAGTGCCAACCGCTGCTTCCGCAAGTGCTGCGTAGTTCGGAGACGGCCGGAACGAGATGTTCAGCTCATCTTCCGTAGCAGATTTGTTAATTCCGTTTGGATAAACCATTTCGACAGAATTTCGAGGCGCTTTCCATCCTACAAATTCTTGTTAGCATCGGTCAAGTTTAGTTTCATTGAATGTCTCACCTCCGTTGTTCAACACAATCGTCAGGATTGGAACCTGGTATTTGCTCGCTACCCACAACGCGCTTGAAGGTGCTGCACACATAAAACTGCCGTCACCAATGATCTGGCACACTATGGTGGATTTCACGCCCACATGGGCCTCCTGATCTTGTAGTGCCATCTTGACACCGAGCGCTGCTCCATTGCTCCAGCCTATTCCAGTAGCGCCACAGTTTATCCAACCTCCAGGTCGACTAGGCTGAAGTTGATCGTGCATGGTCTGGCTATTAGTGACAGCTTCGACAACAAAGGTGGTAGATTCTGGAAGTCCAGCCCTCAGAAGACCGCCCACATTATTTCCATTCAGCTTTTCGTCATCACCGAGACAAGACTGTATCTGTTCCTGTATAGCCACCAGCCGAGCCCTATGCGCTTCTATTTGCTTTCTGCCACGAGCGATATATGCTGGATCTTGAAGAATATCGATCGATTCCTGATCACTCTTTATGAACTCTACAAGCTGTGTAAGCGCCGTGAAGCTATCAGCTCGCCATCGCCCATGTGCAGGAAAGAACGAGACCCTAAGTTGCTGATTCAGGGGGTCAATATCGACATGATATACCTTTGTACTCTTTGCAGGTTGATTTTTCGATGGTGTCCATGGTAAATCGCAATCGAGAAGGAATATCACATCCGCATCTTGGGTGCACTTGTCTGTACCCAAGCGAAATCCTTCGGATGCAGGATGTGATGTAGGAAAACACATATCGCTTCCACCTGTATCATGGATGCGAATGCCTAGGATGAGATCTGCTAGTGCAACGAGAAGCCCTGGTGTGCGTCGATCTCGACCGGAGTAACCGGTGATGATCAGAGGTCGCTCAGCACTAATAAGAGCAGCTGCAATTTTCTGAACTGCGTCGGCTGGTAGCGCACTTGGCCCGATAGGCACCCACTGCTCCTGGTCTAGCGACATAGGCTTGGTTTCTTGTGCAAGGACTTCTCTTGCAGCTGTGAGATACACCGGCCCTTTTGGAGCACTCTCTGCAAATTGAAGAGCTCGTCCGACCAATTGCTTGACATTGAGCCCTGTGCGTACCTCGCCAGTGTAGCGGCAGTACTGGCGCACAATAGCTGTTTGATCATGAGCATCTTGTAACCAGTTGCTGTACTCGGTTTTGGATCCAATCATCTCATCAGATTCTGTGAATGGACACAACCCAGCGAGGATAAAGACAGGGACACGAGCAATACTCGCATTGTGAACACCTTGACCGAGGGCTTGGGTGCCAACGTCTACGTGAACAAGAACTGCTTGAGGCTTTCCCGATATGCGAGCATACCCGTCAGCGATTGATATAGCAGTCACTTCGGCGGGACATGTTATCATTTGCGGGAACGCATGTGGTCGCTCCCTTTTGCCTTTGACGAAGGCTTCAAGAATGGGAGGGTGGTCTGACCCGACATTGACAAAGCATTTTGTCACGCCAGCCTACATATAAAATTAACACATATTTCAAAATTAGAGATAGGCAGAGTCTTACCTCCCAAAGTCCCTCAAAAATGGCAAATGCTGTGGTGTAACTGTACCCTATTAGTTAACCGAGTGATCATGCTGACAAATCATCAACGAATTATTTTGCCACAGGAAAAGAATATATGATTTACCTTTCCGGTGGTGGCCTCTTTTCCTGGTTGGCCACCACTTCTGAGAATTTTCTCAACGTGCTGTGTCGACTTATTGAGACAGGCCAAGGTAACGCATGATTTTCGTGTCTGGTTGGTACGCAATGAAACATGCGGTAGCTTGCTATCGTCGGAGAAACGACGTTTGGGACAAGCCCGCGTCCGATTTGCAGTTTTCTTGCCAGACTATACATTGTGATGCGGCTTTGTTCAGTGTTGTGGACATGGTGGGGTGTGATGTGATTTGCAGTGCGGCACAGTGGCTAGATAGCGTCTTTCCTCTTTGCTTGCAGGACCGACGTTGGGCATATTCCACCAAATTCCGCACCCTTTTTTGTCTTCAGGTAGGAAAACGTCAAGCTAGCGTGTCTATGCTTCTGAATAATTCATAGAGTTTTGCAAATTGGGTTCTTACGCACTGATTCGTAGCACCAAGCTGGGACATCAGAAAATTGCGCTAACCTAGTCCGACATCCCGCCTCTTCCATCGGTGATCGAGTCAGTCATCAATCCTATCACTGCAACGAGGTTGTTTTTGTATTCGGAACACCGCGAAAGAGGCTCATTACAGCTGCGGTATCCAGTGGCTCACGGGTGAGGCACTTAGCATAGTCCTTTGAAGGCATCCTTTCCATGTATTATTGGGTCAGTGTTGTCCCTAAAGCATCAGACCATCTTCGTAATGAAATTGCCCAACTACCGTCATTTATGTTATCATCGTGAACAACGCTCTAATGAGGGCTGTTGGGTCATATTCGTCACTACCTCAAAAACACTTTTCAAGACCAGGATTTTCAACCCGGTTCCCAAGCCGGCTCAAGATATCGAAGACGGCTGGAGATGCGTAAAGAGACCATATAGTGCTGGCCAAGGACAAATGTGATCCAATTTTGCAGCTGGCCTAATTCCACCCCCGCATGCTGTTTGCTTGGCAGTCTCCACTCCCCATATTCGGCACTCCGCTCTTGCGTACGCGACCTCTATTCATTATCCCATCCGTGTCGGACAACTTCATCCATCTCACCTTATATCCTAGGAATGCAAGAAGTGTGCCTGAAGCGCGTTGAGCACATTCCATGAACGTTTTTCAGCCCCGCACGATATTTTTATATGCTATCCAGTCCAGCAGGCCGAGGAACGACCGGTAAAGATGTCAGCGTCTTGAGACACTCTTGTCCAACCTTGGAACCTTGGCCAACTTCCCCATAGGTTCCGCAACAGAAGACACTGAAGTCTGTGAAGACCAACTTGGCGTTCAGCATAAGCTGGCCATTGATGACCCTCCCAGACCGTTCCAAACCCGACTTTCAGTCATGCAGTCCCATTGCTGCGTCTCGGCAACACGCTTTCTGGCAATGCTCAGCAGTGGGGTATCCTTGGCCATGTCTAAAAGCCCTGTGAGAAGATGATAAGCTTTGCTGCCAAAACGTTGGGAATGAAGCATGATATCACCGTGGCCCTGTAACCTGATGGTGAGCAGTTCCGGGTGTTGGGCCCATCGATCGATTTCATGAAGGTACCGGGGTGGTTGGGTTGTCCCGGGTATATAATAGTGGCGCCCTGCCGTTGCAGAACTTCCTTCTGAATGTCAGAATTGTTGTGTGTGGACACTTGATCAAGCTTAACGCTCGAAGCCTCTGCCATTATGTCGGATCCAAGCGTAAACAAGACAGAGGGCGAGATCACTACCGCCCAACAAGATCATACTAGTGTGGATGGAGGTCGCCGTGGCACCTTGGCGTCGCTCAACCTGAATAAGAATATTGATGCGAGGTAAGTTGTTTATCTTGAAGTCTATAATACGTTAGAAAGTTCTAAATTGTATCCAGAGTCTCCAACCCCCTCTCTGGAATCCCATACGATGTTCTCATGCGTGACGTTGAAGAGTTCGCCGCCGATAAGGACCTTGGCGACGTAGTTGGCTACCTCAAGAAAGGTGCTCTCGTTGCCCAGGATCCAGCTCGCCTGGAAGACATTGAGATGCTAGAAGAAGAAGATAAAGAACATTTGCGAAAAGAAAGGGCTCACAAATGGAAGCATCCACTTCAGCTATATATTACTGTTATTGTATGCTCTATCGGTGCTGCTGTCCAGTGAGTACATGTTCGACATGATATTGAATTTATCTGATCAAGGATACAGAGGATGGGACCAGACTGGATCTAACGGAGCTAATTTGAGCTTCCCGGTCGAGTTCGGAATTGGTCAAGGTGATAACGAGGGCCATCCAGACAGATGGACCCATAATCTCATCGTTGGCCTTGTTAATGCTGGCCCGTACATCGGGTCTGCACTCATCGGGTGTTGGCTGAGCGATCCCTGCAACTACTTTATTGGCCGTCGTGGGACTATCTTTGTGTCAGCTATCTTCTGTTTACTCACTCCCATCGGCGGCGCGCTCGCCCAGAGTTGGGAACAACTGTTTATTACACGTATCTTGATGTAAGCCAATGTGGACAAGTATAGAAGTGAAGAGCTGACTTGACAGGGGAATTGGTATGGGCTTGAAAGGTAGTACTGTGCCCATCTTCGCGGCCGAAAATTCGCCAGCACAAATCAGGGGAGCTTTAGTCATGTCATGGTAAGCAAATTTGATCCTGCTCGTCCAATGATACTTACAAATTTAGGCAACTATGGACAGCCTTTGGAATTTTCTTGGGGTACTGCGCCAACCTCGCCGTGTACAGAGTGCCTGTCATTGCTTGGCGGTTACAAATTGGTTCAGCCTTCATTCCTGCTGTTCCACTCACTTTGGGCATTTACCTTTGCCCGGAATCGCCACGTTGGTATGGGTAACTGGTATCATTAGCCATATGCATCGAAATCTGACCTGAAAATAGGTACATAAAGAAGAACCAATACCGTAAAGCATGGAAATCACTCCTACGTCTCCGTTTTAGTCCTGTGCAAGCTGCACGCGACATGTATTATATCCATGCGCAACTACAGGTCGAGGCCGAGATCGTCGGTCAATCCAACTATATATCCAGATTCGGCGAGCTCTTCAAGATCCCTCGTGTGCGTCGTGCAACCCTTGCATCGTTCGTGGTCATGATTGCGCAACAGATGTGCGGTAGTACGTATTATCATTGCTCATAGATATCGCAACTTCACTCTAACTGCTCTCAGTAAACATTATTGCATTTTACAGGTACGCAGGGCAGAAGAAATCGAGTGGGTATACTCACTAACTCGGTGACAGCTCTACAATCTTTCGTGAAGCCGGTGCCTCTGAGAAAGAAGCCTTGATCGCCTCGTTTGGCTTTGGTCTCGTCAACTTCGTCTTTGCTTGGCCTGCTATCTGGTAAGCTTACGACTTCTCATTAGGATGAAGATCAGTATTGAGATATTACAGGACTATCGATACGTTCGGCCGTCGTAGCTTACTTCTTTTCACATTCCCAAACATGGCTTGGCCCCTGCTCGCAGCCGGTTTTTGTTTCTATATTCCAAAGGATTCGGCCGCTCACCTTGGGCTGATAGCTACATTCATTTACATATTTGGCGCATTTTATTCACCTGGAGAAGGACCAGTTCCGTTTACATATTCTGCTGAATGCTTTCCTCTGTAAGTTCTGACATCGGAAACTGATATCCAGGGATACTAACAACAAAATACCAGTTCTCACCGTGAGGTTGGCATGGGCTGGGCCGTCGCAACCTGTTTATTCTGGGCCGCTGTACTATCCATATCCTTCCCGCTCATCTTACACGCATTCACGCCTACTGGAGCCTTTGGCTTTTATGCAGGCCTCAATGTTGTTGCATTCATCATGATATTCTTCTGGCTTCCGGAAACAAAACAGCGAACGCTTGAAGAACTTGACTACATCTTTGGCGTACCGACAAAGAGGTTTGTTAGCTACAATGTTAATGTCGCGCTACCATGGTGGTGGAAGCGCTGGATACTACGGAATAGAACGGCAGAGTTGAAGCCGTTGTACCACTTCGAAGGAGGCGTGGAGGGCGCGCTGCTGGATACTGTGCGTAATAACGATGGGCATAGTTTGGGAAATGGACATAGTGTTAAAACCAGCGAGGAGAAAGGAGTTAATATGACAAAGGAGGTGAATTAGGATATTGATTATGAGGGCAACATAGGGACTAGAGTTCTACAGACCCGCGAGTGCCAATCCCTCTTTTGAATCTAATGGGTAGGAAAAGCCTTCGGCATTGAATATGTGTGCCAATTTCAAACATTCTGCATCTTGCGTTCAGTGACATGTGTTCTAGTATCTTAAACTTCGTGCAACATCTTGGAGCACGTTCTTATTCATAGCTGTTCAGCAATCGCCTTCTTTTTTATTACCACAAGCCCTGCTCTATCTCTGCCACCGGAACAACATGTGCGGACTGCTAATTCTACACTCGCAGAGCGGAATATGAGGCCCAAAACTATGAGTGAGACAAACAGCCATAGATGAGAAAACATTTGCCCCTTTCAACTCACCAGGACCGACCCGTAACACATTAGTCGTTGTATTGACAGAAAAATCTGAAATGGAAAACTATTTTCGATACGTATATGGAATGAAAAAGGTATAAGACAGCCTTTGAAAGTTGAGAGCATTGACACTTATGTTAAGATATGAAATTGACAGTCTAAATGAAAAATAAAACGGAAGATAATAGACGAAAACTAGAACCTGAAAGAAACTGACTTAAAAATACAATAGAGAAAAAAGGGTCTTGGATCAGAAATCCTGTGGTGGGCGGCCCAAAAGGCAGCCAACAGCCCTTTATTTAGATGGGCGATACGAACCTCATGATTACGTTACATACCAAGAAATCGATAGTTTGGGTGTTCTGTGCTTGATGAGAATCGAGGCTATGCGACCAGGCGGGCATGAGGGCGGAGGATGCCTGACGGATACTGGCGCTTATGGCGTCATGGCTTTGACCACTAATGACGATAGTTGCGCAACTGTGGAATTGGTGCGGTCGCCCTCATGGCGACGAGGCATTGAGTATGAAGTAATCGATTGTATACTCTCTGAGTACCGGACAAATTATATGCTTCATGTATAAGAGCAGCCGATCGGCGAAGTGCAAGTGTGGTGTCGGTGGCGGACTGATGATAATTCTTTCAATTGCAGCTGAGAACACCGTTATCTCGAAGAAGAGCTCTGCGATGAAGATGTAGGCGGTTGCATAAATGCAGAGAAACAGTCCTGGGTGCAACATGCGTTGAGTGCATTGAAAGCCCAAATCTCCGTACCCAGCTCTAGGTATACTGTACCAGCAATTACAGGCCCTAGGCATGAAATTAGTTCATGTTGTAGCTTGAGAAGCTTAAAGGTAATGTGGATTACTCACAAACCGGTTTCAGCTCTGTTCTCTTTAGCATGGTGTACCAATTCCACTCTGGAGCTGTATTGCGCAGCTGAGGCGCAAAAAACGAGCTAGTTTCGCTTTTTTGTTGCTCCACATTTGAGGAGAAAATATCAAGGCGGTCCCATGGAATGTCGAAATCAAGAGTTGAGCCACCGAGCGAGTTTGATGTGGCGCCTTCTCGTGCCATGTATTCTTTGAAATAATCGAATTGACTGAAACACAGTGCACGCTCACGACTCCCATGTCGACTAACAAGCGCAAGGATCATTAGAGGTAGAAGGGCAGATCGCAAGTAAGATATTTCTCCAAATGTTGATAGAGCTTGAAGGTTGCAGAATAGGTCAGACATTGCTTCATCGTGTATTTGGTATCGACGATGCCAATGGTCAAATGTGATGTGTTGATCAGATGGGCGTGGAGAGGGCATTGGCGAGGGTGTTTGAGAAAATGGGTCGGTCCTGTGTGGTTCAGGAGATAAATGCTCTGGGTTGAATTGGTTTTCTATAGTTCCTTGGAGTTCGGAGTTTATCGTTGCTTCACTTAAGTTTTGGATGAATTCTTCTGATGTATTGAAAATAGTGGATTGGGTGAATTGTTGGGTGACAGGAGTTGGTGTAGATGCCCGAGATGGTGTTTCCGGATCAGGAAGTCCAAAGAAGAGATAGCGCAAAACAAGTATCGCCATCGCTCCACGCCAAGCACTAGAAATTAGATGCCATGCCCGTTCCTCTGTGGCAGTCCTGCTTCATATTTAGCTCAAAATGGATTGAAAGATCGAGCGTGTATCTACTCACATGTCCTTGTTCGAATAGTATGCTCTTCTGATGTCGTCTACGCCCTCGTCAGGTTGGAAGCGGAGGACATCTGAAAGGATCCATTCGCGCGTGTATACATCAGCAGCTGAGGGACAACCTTGAGCCTGAAGGATGTTGCGCGCACAGGCCGTCAAATCGTATGTTGCGCGCATCAAACATAGTGGAATAGCGAAGAAAAATGACTCCCTCACTTTCGGATCAAAGCAAAGTGTCTTTAAGCCGTTGCGCGAAGGCTGGTTTAGTTCTTCGATAGATATCGGAGATAGTATACAGCGCATGGTTTCGAAATGAGTACTGCTAGCAAGTTGGAATTTCAGATGTGGGAAGAACGATGCAAATCTTTCCCTACCTCCCGAGGAAGCCAATATCTTTAAGGCACCAACAAAATGCGTATTCCAACGGGCAACTTTATTCTCTATGACCTGTAAAGATATCAGTAAAAGGAATACGTAATGTGATCGCTCGGGGGTTGATACGTACGTCAATTGCGAACATCAGAGTGGTACAAGCAAATAAAACATCTGCCCGCTGATTCTGTGGATCTGAAAACGCATTACTGAGACCTTCATATAATAAATTCTTTGCTTCTAATGCGCGGCGTTCAATAACCCGGTCGCCAGGGTTCCTGACCGCGCAGTGAACCGCAGCTGTCCCAAGAATACAGTTCAACAAGTCTCGTGGCAGATTTTGCGCTATGTAAGGTGATATTTGGGCGACTTTGCGAATAGTAATTGGGGATCGTTCTAGGTGCCGAGGCTCTGCACACATGATGGTATTGTCTGCTCCATTATTCAGTTGATCATGCACGGAACCGAGGAAATAACACACTGCCTCTAGCCAGTGAACTTACGGTAGTTAATTAATTCCAAGAATATTGCATCAGAAGATGCAACATCAGAACAGCAGCTGTCAAGTGAGTGAATACCAAAATGTGCTGCTTCTGTACGAACTATGGTACGACTTTCTTCGAGAGCATGATGAGAAACACTCAAAGCTTGACCTACAAAGTTGTTAGTTGATCGATAAACCAGCTAACAGGAGCTTCGTAGTGAGCATTTACTGTCTACGATGGGTTGCATTTTGCCCTTGAGCTTGCCTCGTACAGCTACGCCGTCTGCCCATCGTAATGGCTTCCCTATAGCTTCTTAGCACTTGATTCGAGTTTATGGTTGTTACTAAGGCGACGCACGATAACCTAAACAGGCAACTCCCTTTTTGGCACACTTTGCGCTACACCATTGGTTTAGTTCAAATCCAGAACCTTGGGGCAAAAGATTTACCAATGCGGAAGTATCCGGTCGCACTTGACATGTCTCCGCCGGCAAGTATAGCAAGGCACATCTGACAACTCTGGAAGTCGATCAGGAGGGGATTTGGAATTTTCTGGAGTTTTTGGCCTTTTAGATCGTGAAGACGAATCGGTAAACATGGCTTGTGGTTTTTTAGAATAGATCCGCATGTACTTGCGGCCACCTGTGGAGGTTGCCGCAAAACCTTTATATGTTTACTAGCCATGATGCTATGAAAAGTGTTCAGAGGCAAGGCTGTGTATGAGCACGTTCTATGTTACGTTAGGGCTGAGGAACATGTATTTGGATATCAAGGCTCACGAGAGACATGGAAGTCGTGCTCCCCCAGCGCGTTCGGAGGCCTGCACACAGGGCAAGTTCTGGCGACCGCCAACGAGCTAACGAGTGTCTGTGATTGGGGGTATGTATTACCTACCAGCCCTGCATGACAGCAGTGGAGTAGAAAGCATCAGCGCTAGTCTCAAGGAAGGCATGTAGCGAAGAAACAGGGATGCTAGACGCAGCTCTGCCGCCAATTATGGTTATCAGCTGCTGAGTTGCGTATGAGTAATAGCTAGCGGCCTTTGAAAGGTACAGAGAGTCCAATGCGATATCTTATTTTTTTTTCTGTGTCCTTGCGAGAGCCACAGCGCTTGTGTGGACTACATATTGATGATGGAGGCGGCTTCTCTCTGAGTGGATGTCGACATTGCCACCTATTTCTCTCGGCCGTAAAGTAACCCTGTCGGGCAAAGCCGATGGAATTACAGGTACGGATTCCTGTTGCAACCTAACGTGACGTAGGAATATGGTAGAGTGCGGCGAAGCAAAGGTCGAGGTTGCGGTGTCCAAAAGTAGTTTCTCGGTTGAGATCCAATTAGACCGACGCGCTAATCTTGACCCGTTCGTAAAACCAGCCTCATGAGGCGTATTCCCACTCGTAGGGCTACAGCCTTCAGGATCCCACACCGCACGCCTGGCTTTTTTACTCAGCCCGGGTAGCATTCACGGCCCGCATGTTTCATGGTACCTGCATCTGAGTCATGTGAGTGGCTGCTTAGCGGTCGCGCTACATATTGTGGCGAGCTGAACACTGCTTTGCGACGAGTTGACGGCGCTCTTATTGCCATTTCATCTACGGGCAATCCGCAGCGAACGATGAATGCCTTTGGCATTGAGCTAGTTTTCCAATGCCCGGGCTTATGTTTGTTGTATTTATGCGGGATACTGACGTGGCAGTGCTGGAATGGCCAATCAGAAGGGAGATGAGAGGCTCCTAGTCACGCCAACTCCGGGTAATAGTCGAAAGCGTGTTCGTCAGCCAAGTATGAAGCGTACAAAAAACTGTGTAGTTAACCATTCTACCTTTTGAGAATTGCCAAGAGATATTTTCAAGATGGCGGGTATGTACTGTCATGGGAACGGGGACACAAGCACCCAACACTAATGAGGATTCAAATTAAAAAAGAATGCACGCATCTGATAGCCTTGATCAACAATGGCCTCCCCCTTTGGAATACAGAATGATGTTAATATGGCAACTATTGCCAGAACTAGCAAGCATTCCAGCAGGTTTGCTACTTCGGATCTGCGATATTCTCACTATCAAGAACACGGTTCGATTGCGCAACAGCTCAGTGCAGTGTCATTGGCTGTGCCATATGGCCGCTCGACACCAGATCGCAGCCTTGATAATTTTGCAATGTTTGCGATTTGGAACTCGAAATGTAAACAGCGAATCCACTCGACGGCATTGGATTGCTTGATACCAATCATCGCAAGAAATACATTTGCGACGGCATATCGGTATCTCATTCTTCCTTTGCATGAACAATAATGATTTAGTTGAGTAACCAGCAGCGATGGACCAACATACTTACGTATCAACAGTACGACACAGTCACCTATGTAGCTCTTTCCCCATTCTGATTTCCAACGATCGAATGCGATTGATTTCATAGGCGTACTTGGGCAACTTCAAGTACCCACAGGACCTAATCAGAAGGGGCGAAGAAAAACATCACCCCATTTTTGAGTCTGGCGGCCAGGAGCGACCCTCGAAAAAGTACAACCAAGGAAACGATTTATGTGCTTGGAACTGGCACTCTGCTTCCTACTTAACATACCATACAGCCTCTCCTTGCTACTTCATCGCCTTCGAATCTCCGACCATACTACTACCTTCTAATTGTGGCACTACCCATCAGTTGAATCTCATCAAGATGGCTTCTAAAGTACTCCAAACCCTCCTTGTTACCCTTTACTTTGCAGGCTCGATTGTCGGGTCCCCAGAACCGCACAAGGGCATGGTTGACAACGAACACCACCGCGATGTCGGCGTTGCTTACAGCAAACCCAAGTTTCAGGGTAATGCCAGCTTTGTGTTCGAGATCAAGGCATTAGCTGCATGTTTGCCTTTGTAAGTAGCTCATAGTCAACACTCACTAGCCACACCTGACCAGCATCAGTAACTCAGACATGGTCTCCGTCAAGATCTGTAAGACTGACGTCGAGTGCACGTTTTACGCTCAGAAGAAGCATCATGGAGCCAAACTTGGCCACAGTGGCGGAGGGACTAGAAGCACCGACGACAACTGCAGGGCTAGCGCCGATAACTACGCCGTCGCTATCGACTGTGGAGATATTTCCCAGGTTAAGACCCCCGCGGGTAACCACTTCGATTACTACAGCTGCTGGGCAAAGGACAAAGCTGGCCCAGCTCACCTGAAGCTTGCGACCACGCCCCACGATGCTAGCAAAGACGGAGATTCCCCCATGGTTGCATAAGTAGGTAAGAGTCATTACCAGCCTCACAATGCTGGAAATTGATCAGTGATAGAACAGGCCCTGCCTCCCCGCCCTTGCTTCGGAATCGTAACACATCACGAGTCCATCGAATCAGCCACACAGCGATATCGATGGAGGGGTAATGCGAATATTATCCGGTACAAAGACCAAGGTGTTGAAGCGGGCGGTGACTAGGCAAAGTTAACGAGACACATATACCTAGGTAGCGTCACAACATATCACCTTAATGCAAACCCTCGAGTCCTTTCATGGTACCTCTTCCATTTCTAATCCCGAAGTCTAAATCTTCGTTCAGGTGACGTCAAACTACAGATAGATATGCTGTGTTCCTTCCTGAAACAAATCGACGAGAGATATATCAGGACTCGCGCCACAATACGCATGTGCAGCCTCCTGTCCCCTATACAAGGTCCAACTTGGGTGGATGGAACGTTACCTCAATTTTGCCCTTCCTGTACCGCTGCGATGAGTCATTGAATGGAGCAGCAGTCACTTATTAACGAACACTAGTACGCATAATCATGTCTGAATCAGCAACACAGAGTATGATTGGCGCTACATATCAAAAGCGCACCATGTTCATCCTCGAGTCCCATATCGAACTACAACGATCCTTCATCTCCTCGCCCTAGCACCCTGCAATGGGACCTGCATACCTTCACGTATCTCCATACGCGGACTAGGGATTTTCACCTCGCCTTTTCGCTTTTCAGTGTCGCCAACTTTCTCCCATAACAGTTGAAGCTGAATGTGGCCGGGCGTGATACCCATTTGCTGCGAACCCCATCGGAATTGCCACAGAGGAAGCACTTCATCCTTCGCAGGCACCTTATTTGCGTCGTAGTAGCATGCTATGTCACCAAAGCAAAGGAAGACGTAAGGAAAGCCGTCCTACATGCCTTTAAGTTACAAGTACACAAAAGGAGGGGGACAAGACCTACAATTGTATACAATTCATCGTAGATTTCTGCGTTGTGCTTCTTGACACAATTCCAAGCGAAATCGTTACCGCCATAATAGCTATCCGTATTACGTTGTTGTGTGCTGTCCCCAAAGGTACAATTACCGTTCCTGGTAGATAATGTATACGGGTAGTCGTCACGACGGGAAAAGACACCACATCTCGAAGGAAGGCTAACAAATTTGCCGTTGTCGTTCAGACACCCTACTTTTGCCTCTGGAGTCGCGTTTCGCCAATCTGCTGACTTCAGTACGTAAATATGGCCTAGGCCTGTGAAATCACTTTGCTGTACGCCTGCATGTGCGAGGAGCGCGTAAGTAAGAACAAGTAAGCACGTGAGGAAACGAGGCATGATGAATTTTGATCGTGTCGGTCGTCGAGAACACAGGAGAGATCTCCAAATGACGTACTGGACCTAGTCTCTTTATACACCTCTTTCCGCGGCGTAAATCGGGTATCGCAAGGCGTGCGACAATTCGCTGTCCACCGGCAACGTTCAATTCAATCACGCGTTCTCGCCTCAACCCTTCTCCAAACCCTAAAGTACCCAATTTAAATTGGCTCTCAACCCCAGATTTTCACCGGCCGAGGAGGAGACCCCCTCTTTTATCAGTGCTCGATTGCGCAACTGGTGGGTCGAAGTCGCTGGTCTTCCGGATGCGGAGCCTGGTGGTGCGGAGAAATTTCCTATTAGATGTGTAGATTTAATATCGAGGGTTGGAGATGATAAGGTCTCACAGTGGGTCGCAGGAGGAGGATTTCAAATATGTACCGTCTAGATCGGACGAATGAGATGGCGCTGCCTGTTGCGCAACGGTGATGCAGGGTGCGCCACGTGCAGTTTGGTGTGTGTGAAAACGACGAATCAGCGCAGCACTCGGATATTGAAGATCCACACAGTTTCGAAGCCGTATCTGCGCTATTGCGTGCTTGCTGGGTTGGTTTACCCATTTCTTCCGGCACTTGAAAGAGGGTCACATAGATACGTCGGGCTTCTGTCAGCGCGTGTCACAGTGGCGTGTTGGGGATGTTGGGGAGCGGACTTGATAAGAACACGGTGAGGGCTAGGGGTCAACGGAGAACTGCTGCATTGAACGCCATGCGCATTCGACCACGGGCCTCCAATATCTCTCCTGTCTGCCTCCAGCTGCAAGTATGAAGCTTGTTGCCATCACCGCTCAGCTGCCTCAAAGCCAAACTACCTTTATTGAATCTCGCTAGAAAGCTATTGATGCGGATTTCGAAACTTTGGCGTGTCTCACGAGGGCCTTTGTAGATACCTTGCGACAGACAATGGACTCACATGCAGCGCGAATCATTCCGAGCAAGCCGCGCACTTCTACTTCGCACTTTCACATTGCACCTTCAACTTTTGTTTTCTTTTCTCCCTTTATCCAGGACAGGCAGCAATTTCCTTATTGCATTAACTCCGAACGCCTCGGACAACCGTTCGCTAATCTCTCGCACTGATCGACAGGGCCGGCCCCTTCCCATGCCCTATCTAGAATAGTGTGCTGGTCGAGATACCTACGCGCATAAAACATTTTGGAAGAATGGTCTGCTACGAGTCTCAGAATAGTGGCATGTGGTCACTTGTATTTCAAAAACCAGCACCGACGTTGGGCGAGAAGATAGTTGCTGCAATTCGTGGCATTGTTTCTCTTATCACATTGTATACAGCAATGCCTATGCACCTATGGACGGAACTGAAGCTACATGATACATGGACGGAAAAGAGGCTAAGTATACCATCTCCGCATCCCTGGCCCAGACGTGGGTACTTCGATGGGTATTGCTTCATCTTTTCACCACTCAATCTGCCTGAGAGACTGTGGCGTCATCTATTTTGGCCGCAGTGCGATCACAATCACTGCAGGTTGCGGAACTACATATCTCCTGTTGTACCGTGGTACCACCCTCTCATTCAGGTCTTTCAATTGTTCCGACGCAAGGATAGGATCCAGGGTATACAATCCGAATCTCAGACTTCGCCTTCCTTCCTCAATCTACCGCCCGAGTTACGCAATCAAATCTACCTCCACATTAGCCACACCAACACCGCGCATTCCATCGAGGCCGGATGGCTTTGGGCAGCTAAGTACAGCTTATCCTCAAGATTCACAAGACTTCCACACCATGCAAGTCCGCAAGGGCCAAGTCCAGGCGAGGATATCGTCTCATATCGACTTAACGACAATGGGATCATCGCCGTGCATGGGATGCCGCCGCCAACAAGCCTACTCCTCGTCAGCAAGCAAGTGTACAAGGAAGCAAAAGAAGAATTCTGGACCACGACGGCGTTTGAAGTCCAGCCATTGACGCCAAATGACGCATGTTGGCGATTGGATACGAGCATGAAGCCGACTTACAAATCAATCGCCGAGTCCGTATATGCGGCCGAGATGAAAAGAGTACGCGTCAGGATTGACGTGGCGAGGATCTGCGCAACAAGGACGTCTAAACAGTACCCAGACGTAAATACCCAAACGTGCACATTTAAGGAAATCGATCTGGACGAATGTATCAGCGTACTAGTGCCGTTAGCGGAAGACCTTTGTGAAAATCTGAAGAAGAGTGTACCAAAGCTGCGCATCGTGGAGATTGAATGGGTTGACGACTTCGGACGATTCCTAGAGGGCGTCTCCGAGGAGGGGATTGAGAGGGACTTGCAGGTAAGAGCTAAGGTGTTAGCGCCATTTACATCGCTTAGAGGCGTCAAAGTCCAATTTGAAAGGCTTACCATGGCTGGAAAAGGCAAGGCCATGTGGGCTTCGAGGGCGGGAAAGGTTCTCAATAATGGTTTCTGAGTGTGTGCTCTCGGTGACGATAGGAAGGTGGATATGATTAAGTGAACCTGTTCTGTGTTGGCATCCCCTTTATAATGTTGCGCATAATAATTTAGAGTATAGTAATTTAGAGTATAATAATTTATCAATCATTCGATTCCGAGCAGGACAAGCTTGGTACGTTATAGACAAGAGCCTTGTTCTAGAAAGCACAAACCTTCATCAGGCGTTTCCAGTGTTCCCTATCGCCATAACGCAGCCAGCCTTAAAGCACTTGGGTAACTATATGCAGGCGGAAATATGAAAACTGTATACCTGTCAAACTAATCCGCATTCCGATTACAAAGCGGGTAGAGTTCTATCCTCTTAGTTTTAACTCCTCAAGTTCTCCGCTCGGCCAACTGAAAGAGATAGGAATCACATTTCCGCGTAATAGAGCCAAGTGTACTTCAGGCAATGCAGTATAAACATATGATCCCAAAAAATTAAAAGTTTTTAAATTGATCCTCCCTTGCTTACGTGTACCTAGCTACTCCGAAAACCGATTTCGTGTACGCCAAGTATACTTTCACTGTTGCTTCCAGTAATCTATGTACCGCCTTTTCAGTTGCCCAAGAGCTTTCTCTCTCTCTCTCTCTCTCTCTCTCTCTCTCTCTCTCTCTCAGCGGACTCAAAGGCGGGGATCCGGAGCATGGGAAACCCGACAAGGTACCTTTGCTTTGCCATAGATTTCGTGTTTCACACAATCCAAGCAATAACCTTGAATTGGGTCCACAATTGCATCAACGCGGTCCTTGATGGGAACATTCTCTACTCTAAAGTTGTTGCATTCTGTCAATCCACAGCGGTTGGTAGAGTCGAGTATGGACTTGATGATTTCGCTGAACAAACGTGCGTACTTTTGATACCTTGCGAGTGATTGGACCTGGACAGGAAGAAGATGCGCCCTTTGCAGCGCAAAGAAGAATCTCGTGATATTTTCTGACGCCCTCACGCAGGGTCGTTTTGACGCGTGATGGAGCAAAGCCCCTATCTCCAGAGGTGTCATTAATTCCATTATTTCCTCTTGGGCGCTGTGTAGCTGTCTCGAAAGGAGATCTGTTTTCCACATTAGTAAATTTGCTTAGAGCAGCGCCGATTAAAACTTACTGAGAAATCTACGATGAATAAATTCTTGATTTTCGACTTCAAACAATTCGCGGCGAACTGAAGTGCAATTTTTGAGCATATTCCTACTGGCATCGCGGAACTCTTGCGGGAGGTCCAGCATGAAAGACACAGTGACAAGTGAATGAAACGTGTTTTGATCCACCTGTCTCGAGACCCAGCGTCGGCTCCATAGTCGGGCGGCGTTTGCGCAGTCATACTTGTGGCAGAGGGAGGCGAATTTCTCAAGATCGAACATTGAAATCATCGGTGGCATAAACAGAACGTACCCATGCAAAACCATGCAAAGTAACCTCATGGATTCCTCACAGTCATCCGGAAGCTCAACTACCCGGGGTTGGTCGGGCGAGCCGTTTTGGCTCTCTGCGTCAACATTGTTTAACAGAGCTGCGAAGACAGTAGATGCGAGCGATAGAGTTTTGGAGGATACTAGTATGGACGCAGCTGCGTCACTCGGTCCGACTTTAAGGAGGGCATCGCCGCCTTTCTTGATGATACAATGTCCAACGCCGGGATCATTGATATTGTCCGCCATGCTCATACTACACTAGAGATTAGCCATTATTAGTAGTGAAAGATATGAATACACGAACCTTGTATCTCCCAAAGGAAGTTACTTTTAAGGGAGTAATCGGTTGAAGTAAGCTGATGTATTATTGCTGAAGTTTAAGTATGAAGAGGAGAAGAGGAGAGGATTTATATGTGGGATTGCGGTAATCTCTATTAGCTCTATGAATGAGGAATTCACTAGTGCAGAGTTCTCATCACTCATTGAGCCTGCTGATACGATGAGGCATCGGTAGTGCGCTTGAGGTCAGGTTGCTTCTCTTGTGGGAAGGCAGCGTGACGATAGGTAGGCGTGAACAAAAAAGTATATAAGAATCAACGATATTCTAGGTGCAGCCAAGGCACACTTGGTGTTTGATGTCTAGTATTTGAATTTTGTAGGTTCCGTCGTAGAGAAGTGTTTTCAAGGTTGTCAGGGTAAAGTGCAGCTACTGCTTGTCGGTACCTTTTGTCCCTCGTTCTCGTTCCACGGAACGACACAATACCTACCTTTCGATCCATGTATCTTATGGTGCAACCTCGTGCCATAGCTGATCTCGCTGCTACAGTCATTGCAGCACACGGATTATCTTGAATTAATAGACAAGGGAACACGATCGATCCATGTAACGATGGCTGTGGGTTTCGTGGCCAAGCAACACGCCAAGGACTATCTTCCCAACCACGCAGGTACTCATCAGGTAGATAACCTCACTAGACAATCGTGTTGAATTCAAAAAAAAAAAACAAAAAACTGCACAATCATTGCACAATTCCTACCAGCAATGTCGCGGATGGTACAATAAGACCTCACCAATATACCCGTCAGCGATTTCTTCACTCGCACGCAACCCCAACACCAAAACCTCACCGCATTCCCCACCCGTCTCAAACAAACAATCTAACCCCAAACCCCCCCCCCCCCCCCCCCCCCCCCCCCCCCCCCCCCCCCCCCCCCCCCCCCCCCCCACCCCCCCCCCCCCCCCCCC
>JALNQF010000456.1:0-28906 GCA_028456385.1 Ophiosphaerella korrae | reverse complement strand
TTATCTAAGTATACAAATATAAATATATCTAAGTACTCTCTTAGTACTATGTTAATTCTTTCTTAGAATGCTGCTAGTGCGTTCGTTAAGCTAAATAGTATAACTAAGTATTTATATAGTCTATACTATATTCTAAATACTATTTTCTACTTATTACCTTTCTTAATCCTAATTTAGTAGTAGGCGTTTTAAATGTCTAGTTTTATAAATACTCTTACTTTCTATAGTCTATCTTGTATTTTATCTATTTATAGTAGTAGGTATTAGTTCTTGTTTGTAATTGCGTTAGTCTTTCTAAAATCTACGTAGAGTCTCTTTTTGTTTATTCTTTTCTTGTCTACAAATATAAGTCTATATACTACTAAGGATTTAGATTCTCTTATCTATCTCTTTTTTTTTACGTTCTATATAAATACTTATTTAATCTTAGACTCTTCTTCTATCTTTTAGTATACTAGGCTCTATCCTACATTTTTACTTTCTTCTAGTTCTATCGCTAAGTCCTATAGTTAATGTTCTAGAAAGTATTCTTCTAGCTCTATAAGCTATTTCTCCTATTTCTTGTATTCTTCTAGGAATTCTCCTTTACAAGTGCTTATATTAGCTTTTAACGTATCTATCTTACTATAACTAATTTCTCTAGTTCTCTAATTAATGTATAGGTTAGTTATTTGTAACTATAGCATACCTAATATTATATCTTGTTTGTTATTAATTATTGTTATATCTATAACTATATTCTTAATCTCTAGTCTTTCTAACCTTAATATTAAAGGTGCTGTCTTAAACTATATAGGTTCCTAGAATAGTTTTCCTTTAATTGTACTTAGCTATTAAGGGTATTTCTTCGTTCTATATTTTATTCCTTGTGTTTCTACAAACTTCTTTAATATAAAGTTCCTTGTAGCTCTACTATTAATTATTAATCGTACTTTCTTTCCTTAGTATATACCTGTTTTTGTAATGTATAGGCCTCCTATACCTTTTAGCTGTTCTTGCTTAGGTAGCTTTATAAATTATCTATCCTTTTAAGGCTATAAGCCTACTTTAAGTTTATATTCTTTATATTTTAGATATTTGTCGTACATGTATTTGTACTATAGTCCTCCTTAGACACATTTTTTAGATAGTTTTAGGCTTAGTTTTACTACTACGTATCTGTCTTCTAGGATTATTTCCTATCCTTAGTTATTTTCTACTAGAATTACTCTTATATAGTTATAGCCTCTTCTCCTTGTAGGCTATGCGTTGTTACTTACTTTAGGGTTTCTATATATAATACAATTCTTATCTAGGTATAATATCTATAATACTTTAAAGTGTGCTAGGTGCTTTAGGTCTATTATCTTGTTATCCCCTTCCTAGTATTTGCTTTTACTAGGCGTGTCTATTATTAGGATATAGTATACTACTAGTACTCTAGGTTTTGTCTTTTTAGGTTATTAGAGAATGCGTCGTATAGTCTATCTAGTATAGCTCGTACTATCTTATTACGTCTTCTTCGAAGTGCAATCTAATATATATCACCTTCTTTTCTTCTATATCAAAGTATAGTACTTATACGTCTATCTAGAGTTATACTAAGGTAATAAAAGGTCTTAGTTTTTCTCTTATTCTATTAAACTTCTTAAGGACAGGTATCTTTAGTAGTTTCTTCGTCGCGCTTATTACTAAGCGTTGTGTAATTAGTTCTATCTAATTCTATCCTTTAATAATAGCCTTAATTTATACTTTGTTCTACTTCGCATAATCTTGAAGTTCCTTGTTCTATATTTCTAAGGCGTTAATTACTATCTTTATATCTTCTTTGTCTAAAATCAAGTTATTAATTTAGTCCTTAATTGTTTCCTATACAGTACTATTAGACTTATAACTACTCTTAGGGGCTTTGCTTGTTTTAGTTAAACTTTCTACTATTGTATTAGCTAGACTATGTGCTACTTACACTTTACTTCTTGCAATAACTAGATTAGCAAAGTATAACAGGCCGCCTATTATTAACTATAGGCACCTATAATAGGGGCTAGTAGATTAAGAGTTAATAGTAAAAGCTTAGGAGTAATCTATAATAACTATAAATAATAGAAAATATTTTGTAACTATCTTGTATTAGCGTTCTATAGTTAAAGGATTAGATTACTAATACTATCTTAATAATGCGCATCTTACAGACTATATACTTATTATAATCTATAATCTATAGTTGCTAAGACTAGTAGATCGCAGATTACCTTAATCTATAATCTATTAACGCTAAGAGTCTATAGATTATAGATTATCCTAGGTGTCCTAGTTATGTGTAGTCTCCTAATCGAGGTCGTTACCCTGCCCGTCTTATACTTTGTTAGCGTCTAGATCGGGACTAATTAGTTCTATCTCGATTTCTTCTGTTACACCTATAACACTATTACTTAAGCTATTTCTTCTAGCTAAGCTTTTATTCTTTCTTTTATTATAGCTACTTTATATTTTTGTTTCTATAAGAACTATACTACTCTCTATTTACTAGAAAGTTATATATAGTAGTTGTTGTTATAATAATAGGTCTAATAGAGTATTACGTGTTATACTTCTTTGCTCCTAGCTACCTTTTCTTAAGGTTTAGCCTATACTTGTAGTACTTCCTTCTTTTTCTTAGTTGTTTTTAACTAAGTTTCTTTATCTTTCTTCTAATCTTTACTTCTATAGTCTTTTACAAAGTGTCTTAGTTTCCTATATTTATAATATACTATATCTTTCTTTATCTTTAATCTATAGTTTTTTATATAATAGCTTAGTTTACTATAGTTAAAGTACGTAAAGTCTTTATTCTTTTTTCTCTTCTTATCTTTATTTGCGTTAAAGACTATAGGGTCTCCTTTGTTATTATTCTAGGTATAACCTCTATACTTATTCTTTCTCTATTCTTAGAGATTATTATTAATCTATATTACCTATTATTTTAGGGCTTCTAGTGTCCGTAGTTTCTCTATATGTATTATCTTGTATTAGATCTTTAAGTTTAATCTTTGTTTAAATTGTAATATTAAGGCTAACTTGTTCTATTCTATGTTTTACGATAATTATTTAAATTGTAATACGTATTCTAGAATACTCTTACTTTGTATAAGTCTTTTAAGTCTTTCTTTAGCTTATTAGGTAATATCTATATCCCTAAATACTACTCTTATTCGTTTAGTAAAGTATTTATAACTTCTAAAGATAGCTCTAGTTTTATCCTTCTAGGTTATTAGAGAATATATCGTGTAGTTAGTCTAGTAAAGTTTGTACTATCTTATTGCGTCTTCTTTAAGATATAGTCTAATATATATTACCTTCTTTTCTTTCGTGTTAAAGTGTAGTGCTTGTATATCTATCTAGAGTTATACTAATACAATAAAGGGTCTTAGTTTCTCTCTTGTTCTATTAAACTTCTTAAGGACAGGTATTTTTAGTAGTTTCTTCGTTGTACTTATTTCTAGGCGTTACGTAATTATTTCTATCTAGTTCTATCCTTTAATAATAGCCTTAATCTATACCTTGTTTTATTTTGCGTAATCTTACAATTCCTTATTCTATATTTCTAGGGCGTTAATTACTATCTTTATATCTTCCTTATTAGAAATTAGGTTATTAATACAGTCCTTAATTATTTCCTATACAGTACTATTAGACTTATAACTACTCCTAAGAGCTTTACTTATTTTAGTTAAACTTTCTACTATTATATTAGCTAGACTATACACTACTTACGCTTTGCTTCTTATAATAACTAAATTAGTAAGGTATAATAGGCCTCCTATCGTTAACTATAGGGCCTATCTTAGGAGAGGTTAGTAGATTATAAAGTAATAATAAAAGCTTGTATTAGGATCTATAATAACTATAAACAATAGAAGATGTTTTGCAACTATCTTGTATTAGCGTTCTATAGTTAAAGGATTAAATTGCTAATACTATCCTAATAATGCGCATTCTACTTAATTATATACTTAACATAATCTATAATCTATAGTTACTAAGGCTAGTAGATTGTAGATTATTTTAATCTATAATCTATTAATACTAAGAATCTATAGATTATAGATTACCCTAGGTGTCCTAATTATGTATAGTTTCCTAATCGAGATTGTTACCCTACTTATCCTATGCCTCGTTAGCACCTAAGTTAGGATTAATTAGTTCTATCTCGATTCCTTCTATTACGCCTATAACAATACTTTAATATAGAAGAAAAAAAGGTTGCGTATATTAGACTATACTTTAAAGAAGATATAATATAATAGTTTAAACCCTATTAGATAGACTATACACTATAAGCTCTAAGAATAAAAAAAGATAAGATAATAGCTATCTTTATAAGCTATAAATACTTTATATAATAAATAAAAGTAGTATTTAGGGATATTAATATTACCTAATAAGTAGAAGAGAAGCTTAAAAAACTTTAATAATATAAGAGTATCCTAGAATATATATTATAGTTTAAACAACTATTATAGAATATAGAATAGAATAAACTATCCCTAATATTAAGATTTAAATAAGGATTAAAAGCAAGCATCTAATATAAGCTAATTTAGATAAAGAAACTAAGAATACTAGAAGCTCTAAAGAAATAGGTAATAAAAGTAGATAACAATCTCTAAAAATAGACAAATAGATATAGAGGATAACCTAGTAACTATAATAGTAGGGACCTTATAATCCTTAACGTAAATAAAGATAAAAAGAAAAAGAAGAATAAAGACTTTATATACTTTAACTATAGTAAAAAAGGCTACTATATAAAAGACTACTAATTAAAGAAGAAAGATATAGTATACTATAAATATAGGAAACTAGGATACTTTGTAAAAGATTATAGAAGTAAAGACCTAAAGAAAGAAAAAGAAGCCTAGTTAAAGACAACTAAAAACAAGGAAGCACTAAAAGCATAGGCTAAGCCCTAAGAAAAAGTAGTAGTAAATAGAGAATTATAGTACGTAATACTTAATTAGACCTTTTATTACAATAATAACTACTATATATAGTTTTCTAGTAAGTAGAGAGTAAGATAGTTCTTATAGAAGAATAGATTAGTAGTAATAAAAGAAAGAATTTAAGACTAGCTTAAAGAGACAAGATATTTAAGAGACCTACTAATAGAAGACTTAGAAAGAGAAAAAGTCCTAGTACTTTTAATTACTACTAATAGACTAGTAGGCGATAAAGAGACTACTATAGTTACTTCTAAAAGACTATAAAGAGATAAAAGAAAGGTTAATATAAGAGGTATAGAGTATACTTAGTTAGATATATATAGTTATAATAGCTATAAAACAATAGATATAGTAGAACGAAATAGATATTAGTAGTTTATTTAGAAATACTTACTAGTTATAAGTATAGAAGAAGTATATAAAGACTAGAAAATACGTAATCCTAAAGTAATAAAGTTTATAATATTCTAATAATAGATAGAGTAATATATAGTTATAGTAGGAAGTATACTAATATAAAGAAAATAGTAATACTTTATAAAAAAGACGTAATAGATTAATAGAGCCTATACACTAAATATACTAGTAGTATACTATATTCTAATAATAACTAGACCTAGTATAGATAAATACTAGGTAGGAGATAATAAGAAAATAAATCTAAAACATCTAGTGTATTTTAAAGTATCCTAAGTATTATATTTAAATACTAACTATTATATATATAGAGAACTAAAGGCATAAAACTATATATAGCTAGTATAAAGAAAAGGATATAGTTATATAAAAGTAATCTAAAGTAAATATTATAAACGTAATAGGAGGAATCGAGATAGAACTAATTAGTCTTAACTTAAGTACTAACAAAGTATAGGGTAAGTAGGGTAACAACCTAGATTAGGAAATAAACTACAACCTAGATATAGAAGATATAGAGTAATCTATAAATACGTATAATAGATTAGAGTAATCTATAAATATATATAATAGATTAGAGTAATCTATAAATATGTATAATAGATTAAAGTAATCTATAATATTATACAAACAGATTAGTAAGAATATATAGTTAGTAGTAATATATATTATTAGGATAGTTTTAGTAATATAATCTCTAACCTAGAACGCTAATACTTAATATTGTATATATAAATTAACTATTATTTATAGTTATTACTAATTACTATATAAGCTTTTGTTATTAACTCTTAATCTACTAATAACTTATAGTAGTCTCTTGTAGTTAATAATAGGAGGCCCTATTATACTTTACTAATTTAGTTATTAAGAGAAGTAAAGTGTAAGTAGTAGATAGTCTAAGCTAACACAATAGTAGAAAGTTTAACTAAGAAGGGAGCTAAGGCACCCCTAAGTAGTTATAAGTTAGATAACACTATATAGAAAGTAATTAAGGATTACCTAAATAACTTAATCTTAGAGAAAAAAGATATAAAGTTAATAATTAACGCTCTAGAAATATAAAACAAGAAACTCTAGGATTACACGAAATAGAACAAGGTATAAATTAAAGCTATTATTAAAAGACAAAACTAGATAGAATAACTTACCTAAAGACTAGAGATAAGTACAATAAAGAAACTACTTAAGATACTTGTACTTAAAAGTTTAATAAAACAAGAGAAAGATTAAGACTTATTATAGTATTAGTATAACTTTAGATTAATATACAAGTACTATACTTTAATAGAGAAGATAAAAAGGTAATATATATTAGAATATACCTTAAAGAAGATATAATAAGATAGTTTAAACTTTACTAGATAGACTATATAACATATACTCTAGGAATATAGAAAGATAAAATAATAGCTATCTTTAGAAGTTATAAATACTTTACTAAATAAATAAGAGTAGTATTTAGAGATATAGATATTACCTAACAAGCTAAAGAAAAGCTTAAGAGGCTTATATAGAATAAGAGTGTTCTTAAATATATATTATAGTTTAAGTAACTATTATAAAATATAGAATAGAACAAGTTAGCTCTAATATTACAATTTAAACAAGGATTAAACTTAAAAATACAATACGAAATAATCTACATAGAAAAACTAAGGATACTAGAAGCCCTAAAATAATAGGTAATATAGATTAATAACAATCTCTAAGAATAGAAAAAGAACAAGTATAGAAGCTAACCTAGAAACTAAGACTCTAGGGACCCTATAGTCCTTAACTCTAATAAAGATAGAAGAAATAAGAAGAATAAAGGCTTTACGTACTTTAGCTATAGTAAGAAAGGCTACTACTCTAAGGACTACTAATCTAAGAAGAAAAAGGATATAGTATATTATAAATATAGAAAACTAGGACACTTTATAAAAGACTATAGAAGTAAAGAACCTAAAAAAGAGAATTAGTTAAAGATAACTAAAAACAAGAAAGAAGTACCTAAAGTATAAGCTAAACCTTAGGAGAAAGTAGCTAGGAGTAAAGAATTATAGTATATAATACTCTATTAGACCTTTTATTACAAGGATAACTACTATATATATCTTTCTAGTAAGTAGAGAGTAAGATAGTTCCTATAGAAGAATAGAGTAGTAGTAATAAAAGAAAGAATAAAAGTATAGCTAGAAGAAATAGTATATATAATAGACCTACTAATAGAAGACTTAGAAGAAGAAGAACCCTAGATTCTATTAATCTAGGCTAAAGAACTAGCACTAGATAAAGAGACTACTATAGTCTCCTCTATAAGACTATAAAGAGATAAGAAGTAAGTTAATATAAGAAATATAGAGTATACCTAGCTAGATATATATAGCTATAATAGCTATATAATAATAGATATAGTAAAATAAAATAAATAATAGAAGTTTATTTAGAAATACTTACTAGTTATAAGTATAGAGGAAGCGTATAAAAACTAGAAAGAATATAATCCTATAGTAAAAAAGTTTATAACATTCTAATAATAGATAGAATAATATATAGTTATAGTAGGAAGAATACCTATATAGAGAGAGTAGTAGTATCTTATAAGAAAAACGCAATAGATTAATAAAGCCTATATACTACGAGTACTAATAGTATACTATATCCTAATAATAATAATACCTAGAAAAGATAAATACTAGGTAGGGGACGATAAGAGAATAGATCTAGAACATCTAGTATATACTAAGATATTATAGATATTATACCTAAATACAAATTACTATATATATAGAGAAATAAAAGTACGTAATTATATATAGCTAATAAGAAGAAAAGGATATAATTACGTAAATATAATTATAAGAAAAGATATCTATAGTTAGGAAATAATTAGAATACCTAATAAAGGATATATAGTAATTAGGCTAAGACTAAAACTATTAAAAGAATATATTTAAGGAAAACTATAGTATAAATATATATATAATAAATATCTAAAATACAAAAATTATAAACGCAAAATAAGGTAATAGCTCTAGAAGAATAGATAATTTAAAGAAAGACTTAAGTAAGAAAAACTACAAGGTATAGGAGGCCTATATATTATAAAAATAGGTACCTACTAAAGAAAAAAAGTATAAATAATAATTAATAGTAAGGCTATTGTAATAAGGGTTTATTTAATACTTAAGACTCTTGTAAACTCTAGTACAAGTTAAGAGCAAGGCCGATATACTAAAGATTATAACATTATATAGTTATAATCTAAAGTAGGGCTAGTACGCTATATAGGCGTATAAAAGGCTTAATACTTATAAAGGGAGTAAAGTAAGTATTATTCTCCCTTAGATACTAGTAGTACTATTAAATACTATCTATTATCCCTTTACTATCTCTTATAGCCTATAGTAAGTACTATTATCTTCTAGCTACCTCTTAATAGCTATAAAGAACTTTATATCTAAGAAGTTTATAGAAAAGTAAGGAATAAACTATATAATAAAGAAGTACCCTTAATAACTTAGTATAATTAAAGGTAAACTATTCTAAGAACCTATATAGTTTAAAATAGTACTATCTATATTAAAAATAGAAGGGCTAGAAATTAAAAACATAGTTATAGATATAACAACAATTAATAATAAATAAGATATAATACTAAGTATACTATAGTTATAGATAACAAACCTAAAAATCGATTAGAAAATAGAGAAAATTAGCTACCCTAAGAAAGAAATATTAAAAGCTAACATAACTACATATAAAGGAGAATTCCTAGAAGAATATAAGAAAATAGAGAAATAACTTATTAAGCCTAAAGACTACTTTCTAGAACATTAGCTATAGGACTTAGCAATAAACCTAGAGAAAAGAAAGGACGTAAGATAGAGCCTAGTCTACTAGAAAACTAAAGAAGAATCTAAAATAGAACGATTATTTATTAAGAACGCACTAAAGAAAGGATAGATATAAGAATCTTAATCCTTAGTAGTAAATAGACTAATATTTATAGATAAAAAGAGAACAAATAATAAAAGACCTTATATAGATTTTAGAAAGATAAATACAATTATAAATAAAAACTAATACCCTTTACTATAAATAGATAAAATACAAGATAAACTACAAAGGGCTTAAATCTTTACTAAATTAGATATCTAAAATACCTACTACTAGATTAGAATTAAAAAGAGTAATAAATAGAAAATAGTATTTAGAACGTAATATAAACTATTTAAATATATAGTTATACGTTTTAGATTAATAAATTTACTACTAGTATTTTAAGAAAGAATTAATATAGTCCTAAGAGGGTATTTAGACGTATTTATATTTATATACCTAGACAATATCCTTATATTTTTAGATATAGAGAAAGAACACATACAATATATATATAAAGTACTAGATGAACTAGTAGAGAGTAAGATATTTCTTAAAATAAGAAAATGCGAGTTCTATATAAAGAAAATAGATTTCCTTAGATTTATTATAGAACTAAGAAAGATAAGGATTAACTTAAACAAGATTAAGGTAATCTAGGAATAGCTAATACTAAAGAACTTACAAGAAGTATAATAGTTTTATAAACTAGTAAACTTTTATAGAAAATTAATAATAGGATAGTCTAAAATAATAGAACTATTAAAAAAACTTATAAAGAAAGATACGCTATTTAAATAGACTAAAGAATACAACAAAGTATTTAATTAGATTAAATAAAAGTTTATAGAAAATTAAGTTATTAAAATATATAACCTTAACCTACTAGTAATAGTAAAGATAGATATATTAAACTTAGTCTATAGAATAGTACTAATATAAGAGGACTAGGTTACAAAACAAGAATACTTAGTTAAATACTTCTCTTAGAAGATAAAACTAGTAGATCTTAACTACCTAATCTATAATAAAGAAATTTTAGTAATCTATAAAGTATTTAAGTAATAGAGAGTATATCTATAAAGAGTAAAATACTAAATAAAGGTCTATATAGACTATAAGAATCTTATAAGATTTATAACAAATAAAGACTTATTATAACGCTATATAAGATAGTAGGAATACTTGTTAATATTTAATTTTAAAATTATATATACTAAGGGCAAAGATAATTAGTTTATAGATACCTTAAGTAGAAGGCTAAACTTATAGAAAGAAGTAAACGCTACTAGTATAGTTCTAGTCAAGAATAAAGATAGATATTTAGTCCTAAATATACTAAAAATAGCTATAACGCTTAAAAGAACAAGTAGCAAGCTAGACAAATAGATTTAGAAAGAAATAGAAAGAGCCTCTAAAGAAATAGAAAAACTTAAGATCTAAGAAAGACTTATAAAAGTATATAAATAAACGTATATCCTAAACAAGATATAGAGAGAGTTTATATAACAATTCTATAAACTACTAGTATATAGATACTAAGGTATTAATAAAACGTTAGATAGACTACTATAGGACTACTATATTCTAAAAGTAAGATAATTAGTAATAGAAGTACTACGAGACTATATAGAATACTATAGAAATAAGTATAATAGGTACGTACTATATAGAATACTACAACTAGTTAAAGTACTAGTATAACCTTAGGGAGTTATTATAATAGACTTTATTACAAAGCTACTAAAGTTAAAAGATCTAATATTAGGAATTAAGTATAATAGAATCTTAATAATAGTAGATAAACTTATAAAGTATTTATACTTTAGACTATATAAAGAGAAAAGTAAGATAGAAGTTACTATATATTAAATTTTAGGAACTCTAATTAGTTAATATAGACTTCTAGACAAAATTATTATAGATAAAGATATAAGATTTATATTAAAACTATAGAGAATAATAATAGTACAATTAGGAATTAATTATATAATGTTAATAGTATACTACTTATAAATAGATAGATAATTAGAACGTATAAACTAGATAGTAGAGTAATATCTAAGATACTACTTTAACTATAACTAGAATAATTAGGTATAGTTACTACCTATAGTATAGTTAGTATATAATAGCGTAATGAATATAGTAATAAGAGTATTACTTTTTTTTACAAACTATAGATTTAACCTAAATATATATAGAATACTAAGAAACGTAAAGTCTTAGTGTTATAAGTACTTTTCTATACAACCTTTAGCTAGCTATAGGCTAGCCCTAGGCCTACTACAAGTATCCCTAGTATATATATATACTATTCTATACCTAGTATACCTATTAGGTATACTATACTTCTTTTAGGGTTACGTCTAGTCTAGTAGTATAGAGCCTAGCCTTATAGAGTATACCTAATATAGCCTAAGTTTAAGTATAGCTCTATTCTTAGGCTAGCTAAAGCTAGTTAAGTTAAAGGTCTCCTTTAACTTTAGCTAAGGCGCAAGGCTTACTTTATTACTATCGCTTACTAGGAGTCTAGTATATAGTACGTAGCTTTGTCTGTTACTATAGTAATAGAGTATTACGTTACTACTCTTTTAATAATGTAATAAGTCTATAGTACTACGCTATAAGCTTATAGTAGTTATCTAGTAGTACTATAGTAATTGCGCTCTACCTTAGGTCTTTAGAATAAGGTCTAAGGAAGGGAGAGATAATATTATAGGTACTTTTCTATGCAACCCTTAGCTAGCTATAGGCTAGCCCTAGGCCTACTACAAGTATCTCTAGTATATATATATACTATTCTATACCTAGTATACCTATTAAGTATACTATACCTCTTTTAGAGTTACGTCTAGTCTAGTAGTATAGAGCCTAGCCTTATACTTAGTCTCTAAGAGAAGAAAACTTTATAAATAGAATAAAAAAAATATATAATTAATTAAGATAGGACGTAGAGTTCCTATATAATTATATAGTAAAATACTATAACTAAAAATATATAGAGGGACCTTAATTAAGAAAGAGAGAAAAAGTATAGCTAGTACAAAAGAATATTAAGAGTAAGCAATCTAGTTTAAAACTAAATTACGTAAAGATTTAACTATATAAAATTAAAAAGAAGTTACGCTAGTTATATTTAAACTAAAGCTACTAAGTAAAATAAAGATATACTTAATATTCTATATAGTACTACTAGAAAAAGTACTACAAGATATAGAACTACTAGTATATAAAGTAGACATGTATAGAGAATAAGAAGAATAAGAAGTTAAGAAAATCCTAGTATACTAGTTCTATAATAGAAGGAACTACTACCTAGTAAAATAGATAGGTATAGACGAGAAAGGGTAACTATAGAAAGAAGTATAGGAACTAGAAGATAACTTTAATTACTCTAAGAAACTAAAGGAGTTCTAAAGTTAAAACCCTCTAGAACGCCTTATAGTAAATAGATAAGGCTCGTACTATTAATAGTAAGTAGAGAGGCGTTAGACGCACTTAACTTAATAGGAACCTAAGTAGCCTCTATAATAGCCTTAAAATTAAGTTTAGACTCTAAGAAAATAGCCTATATAACAAATTTTTTATTATTTAAGGCCTTTATCTTATAAAGATAAACTAAACAAGTATAATTTTCTACTTATATACTTAGAATCTAATTACGTTCCTTTTTAGCCTCTATAATCTATTTAGATAGTTTATCTTAAGCCTAGTTAATAGCTTTCCCTATTACAAATAAGTATAGACGTAAGAATAAGCTTCGAAAACCTACAATCTACTAGAGACATACCTAAGAGATTACAAGATAAATAAGTATTAGCTTAGATATACGCCTTATAAGCCTTACTATACTTTAAAGAAAAATAGTTTAATAGAGGATTTAAAGACTTATAATAAGAATAAAGAAATATTACAATACTATAGCGTAATATATAGTTTACTAATTAAAGGTAATAAAGAGTAGACTTAGTAAGTATAGAGAGAGAGGATAAGGAACTCTACATTAATAAGGAAACTAGATTAATAACTTTAGCTCTAGAATAAGAAAATAAAGACTTATCTAGAGGAAGGAGTAGTATTATAAACGTAATAGGAGAAATCGAGATAGAACTAATTAGTCTTAACTTAAGTGCTAACAAAGTATAGAGTAAGTAGAGTAATAACCTAGATTAGGAAATAAACTACAACCTAGATATATAAGATATAAAGTAATCTATAAATATGTATAATAGATTAGAGTAATTTATAAATACGTGTAATAAATTAGAGTAATCTATAATGTAACACAAATAGATTAGTAGGAATATATAGTTAGTAGTAATGTATATTATTAAGATAGTATTAGTAATCTAATCTCTAACCTAGAACGCTAATACTTAATATTATATACAAAAATTAACTATTATTTATAGTTATTACTAATTACTATACAAGCTTTTATTATTAACTCTTAATCTACTAATAACTTATAGTAGTCTTTTGTAGTTAATAACAAGAGGCCCTATTATAGTAAAGATATTAAAGGCTAAGAAATTACTAGAATACCTAATAAGGAGTGTATATTAATTAGACTAGGAAAAAAACTACTTTAAGAATATATCCTAGGAAAACCTTAGTATAAATATATATAAAATAAATACTTAAAAGATAAAGACTATATATATAAAGTAGGGTAATAGCCCTAATAAGGTATAATAGGCCTATATATTATAAAAAAAAGAATATACTAAGAAAGAAACGTATAAATAATAATTAATAGTAAACTATAAGGAACTTTATATTAATAAAGTTTGTAGAAAAATAAAGAATAAAGTATACTATAAAAAAATACTCTTAATAACTAAGTATAATTAAAGGAAAACTAATTTAAGAACCTATTAGGTTTAAGATAGTACTTTCTCTACTAGAGCTATAAGAGTTAAAGATTAAAAATATAGTTATAGATTTAACAAGAATTAATAATAAATAAGATATAATATTAGGAATACTATAATTATAGATAACTAACCTAAGGATTAATTAGAGAATAAGAAGAATTAGTTACTCTAAGAGAGATATACTAAAAGCTAATATAAGCACTTATAAAAGAGAATTCCTAGAAGAATACAAGAAATAGGAAAAATAGCTTATAGAGCTAGATAACTACCTTCTAGAATATTAGCTATAGGACTTAGTAATAGACTTAGAAGAAGGAAAAAATATAGGCTAGAGTCTAGTATATTAAAAAATAGAAGAAGAATTAAAGATTAAGTAAGCGTTTATTAAAAATATAATAAAAAAGAGATAGATATAAAACTCCTAATCTTTAGTAGTATATAGACTTGTATTTATATAGAGGGGTGCAAAAAATAAAGAGTAATTTTTTTTTTTAGCTATTTTTAAACTTTTATATCTTTAAAACTATAATAGTTATAAAAATTATAAAATATTAAATTTGTAGAGAAAAGGGTAAAGTTTACTTTTTAAATAAAAAATTTCTTATATTATATAATCTATATTATTATATTAATAGTTAAAGTAAAGGTATTTTTTTTCTTAATTTTTCTTTTATTATAACTTTTTAATTTAGGTTTAAAAAAGCTTAATTTTTCTACTAAGCCTAATTTAGTTAGTAAAGTTTTTATAATTAAATTTTTAGTATAGATTACTTATTAAAGTAAATTTTTATAATTAAAAAAAAAAAAAATTTATCTTTTTTGTTAAGTTACGTAATATATTACTAAAATTTTAGTCTAGAGCTTATAAATTAATATCTTTTTAAAATTTTACTTTTATACTTCTAATTCCTTTAAAATACTACTAAATCTCTTAAAACTTAAATTAAACATCTAGCTTCTATTAGAAGCTAGTAGCTCTCCTAATAAGATAGCTACTATCTTAAAAAAAAATAAAAGTAATATATAATATAATTAATAGAATTAAGAAGAAAAAAGCTATAAAAGTTAAAGATATAAAAAGATATAATAGAAGACTAACAAGGGTTTCTAAAAGAGAAAAAAGAGTTATTTTAAGATATTTAATTTAAAGCCCTAAAAAGATAAATAAGAGATTAATACTAGAAAATAATCTTAGAATTAGTATAAGAAAGTTATAGTACTTTTTAAAAGAAGAGGGAGTTACTACTAATATAGCTACTAAAAAGCTAATAATTTTAGCTAAATTAGCTAAACTAAGACTAAAGCACTCTAAGGAGTAACTAAAGTTAGTAGAAAAAGAAGGATTTAGTCTAGAAAAGATTTTGTTTTTAGATAAATACTCTATATAAAGAGGGTATAGAGCTAGACAAGAGTATTATAGAAAAGTTAGTAAAATTAAGGCTAGACGCTAATTAATTTCTACAACTAATAAAAGTAAGCTTTAAATAAATCCTAGTAGATTATTTTATTATATTTTTTATCTATATTTTTTTTATTAAATTAGTTTTTATATAGCTCTAATACTAACGAAGTTATAGCTATAGATATAACTATCTTAGTTTAGGGATCTATTTAGATAGGAGGACGATCTAAATTAATTAGAATAAGGGACCCTATAAAGACTCTAACCTTTAATAATAAAAGATATATCTAAGAAGTATAAAATCTAGTAGTTAAAAAGTATATAAAACGTAGTTAGTTTTACTACTTCTTTTTACTCCTTTATCTATCTCTATATATAACTATATATATATATATATTAGTAATATTTTTAGTTTATATATTAATTATATATTTAGGATAGAGATTTTAATAAGATAATTATAAAATCTACAAAACTAATACTATTAAGAGTTAGTTGTTAAGACCTTAGAACTAAGTAAGGGTAACGAGGGTAAGTAGGCTTCTATAAGATAGGCGAGGTTAATAAACAAGATAGTTACTTAACTTAATTAATAGTTAGCTCTTATTAGAGTATTATAAAGTATATAAGTATTAATAGATAGATAAGAATCTAATTAAAGTATTAGTTGTAATACTCTATTAAGATAAAAGGTAAAGAAGAGATTAAACATAATAGTCTATAAAGGTCTATTAACGTTCCTATATACTTACTATCTAGTGTTTATTCCCAAGTACTTACTCTAGAGCGTTTACTCTAGAATGCTTATTCTAGAGTATTTACTCTAGAGCGTTCGCTCTAGAGCGTTTACTACTAAATAGTTACGTGTCTTACTATACTATATTACCTAGCCTAATCGCGTATAATATAATAGCTTACTTGCTACTTAGTATTGTAATACTATCCCCTTTTCTTACGCTAGGTCTATCCTTAGGCCTAGGCTTCTATTAGTTAGGTTTAGCTTATAAGTAGTTTACCTTACCTTCTAGTTAAAAACTATCTTACTATAATATTACTTCCTTTGTAGTCTTATAAACTTTATCTCTTATTAGAAATTTTTACTATAAACTATGTTTCTAAAATACCTTATCTATATTATTCTTTTTTAGGTATTCCTTGTTTTATTATACTAGATTCTACTCTAAAGTATACTAAGTGTACTTATATAAGGCGTCTCTATATTAGTATAACCTAGGAATCTCTTAATTAAACTTATAAAAAGTTCTATAAAAAAGTTAATAATAATAAAAAACTTCTTACTATTATTATTACTTATTTACTATATAATAAGAAAATATTAAAATCTACTAAAGAGTGTGCTTGTTATAAGGCCTTATACTTAGTGTTAGAGTTAGAGTAAGAAGGTAATAAGGTCTTAGCGTAAGTTCTTAACTATTCTACTACTACTATTAATATCGCCTCTTCTCCTACTATCTAGTCTACTATTAGCTTATTAGATAAGTTTATTATAACTAAGGGCGCTTTATAGGCTCTATATAGTTAGGTTTATTATAGAACTTTCTTCTACTAATATATCTATTATATCCTAGCTATAGCTTTGTATATCTTATATATCCTAGTATATTGTACTTACTTCTTACTTTCTTAAGTATCTACTAATAATTCTATAGATTAGCTTTAGGTTCCTATATATTTTTACTTACTAGGTAGCCTTTCTATTTTACTAGCTACTCTTAGAGAAACTATATACTTTAGAAGGCGTTGCGTCTTATTTCTTACTATCTCTATAGGTCTTCGACTTTAAACTTATTATCCTCTTCTTTCTAATATTAGAATTGTTGCTATACTAGTGTTTTTAACTTAGCTAGTTCTAGTAAGCTTATATAGAACTTAAGGTATACCTTAGCGTCTTTAGGTAGTTCTAGTATTTTTATTACTAGCTTGTTATCTTCCTTAACTAAAAATAGTCTAACCTTAACGTAGTCTAGTCCTTTACTAGGTTGCTTTATCTATAGATTCTTTATATAAAGATACGCTTTATCTCTTTCTTTTAGCTAAAGTACTATTTTTTATTTTTAGTTAATATATAAAATACTTTATTTCTAAGCTTCTTCTAGTTTTTATCTTATCTTATTATAGAGTTCTTATATATCTTTTACTCTAACTAATACTACCTCTATCTTAGGTCTTAGTAGTATTCTTTTAAATAAATTAGGGTATATCCTATAGTTTACAAAATATAGTGTTTTACCTATTACTTCTAAGTACTTATTATTATATACTAATTATACTATAGGTAATAGTAATACCTAATTATTTTACTTCTAATTACTATAAATCTTTAGGTATATCTTTAACGTCCTATTAGTCTATTTTGTCTATCTATCTATCTATAGATAGTAGGCTGTTAATAGCTTTCTTTTTGTCCTTACTACTATAAGTAGCGTTGTTTAGTAATTAGACGTAAAAAGCTTATCTCTATTACTAATAATACTTTTTAGTATCTTATATCTTTATATTAGTACGTCTAGTAATACGTGTCCTAGCTAATCTACTATATAGTTACTTTAGAATTTCTCTATCTTAGCGTATTTTGTAAATTAGTCTACAATTACTATTATTGTATTATATCCTATTCCTATTACTAGGTCTTTTAATATTAGTAGTCCTATAATAAAGTTTATTATAATATCTATCTATAGTTTTTTTAGTATCTTAATTACTTATATTTTTCTATAGGGTGTATACATCTTATACTTATTCTTCTAGTAATTTACGTATTCTTTAATAAACTATATTACTTTCTCCTTTATCTTACTAAATCTATAGTTCTTCTAGATTAGTTCTATAGTCTATACAATCTCTACGTACTTATATACTAGGTTATTATAGTATTATTATATAATTACTTTTTATAATTCTTCTAGAACCTTGTTTATAATCCTAACTAAGTTGTTAATTTCTTGCTTTTCTACTAGTTGTGTGTTTAGTACTAGGTATCTTTATCTATTATCTTAGAGTATAGCTTCTTTTACTACTTATCTCTTTCTTACAATGTTATGTCTTTAGCTAAGCGCGTCTACCTAGCTATTTTCTTTGCCTAGTACGTACTAGATCTTAAATTTATACTATCTTAGTAGTTCTAACTATTATATCTACTTATCTTTTAACTTCTTACTTATTATAAAGTATATTAGGTTCTTGTAATCTATTTTAATAATTACTTCTACTACAATTTTAGTGTATACTCTCTAATATTTAAGTATATTAACTATTACTAGTAGCTCCTTATTATATATATTGTATCTTTCCTCTTATTCTATAAACTTCCCTAAATAGTATATAATTAGATACTATTTCTCCTTATACTTTTGTAGCGCTATTACTCTATAAGCTAGGTTAGATATATTAGTTTTAATTACTAGGGTCTTGTTACTATAAAATTGCTTTAGAACTAGTAGTATAATATAAGCTTACTTAAGTTCCTTATAAGCTTATTTCTACTCTACTCTCTATTTCTATATTATATCTTTTCTTATAAGCTTTATAAGTAGTAGTACTTTCTTTAAAAAAAATTCTATAAAGTGTTAGTTAAAGTTAATAAATCTTAAGAATAATTGTACGTCTTTAACTATCTTAGGTTCTTTCTATTCTTTTACTACTTTAATCTTTTCTTAGCTTATCTTAACTTTGTTAATACCTATTGTATATCCTAGAAACTTTACTTCTATCTTGTACTACTCGTACTTCTCTAGCTTTAGTTATAGGTTGTATTAGTCTAAGTACTATAGTACTATTATTACTTACTCTACGTACTTACTTTCTTCTTTAGAATATATTAGTATATTATCTAAGTAAGCTATAATAAACTTATCTAAGTATTTTTATAATATATTATTAATTAGTCTTTAGAATATTACTAGTATATTTATTAGTCTAAAGGGTATTACTATATACTTATAATGTCTATAGCGTATTTAGAACGCTATCTTCTACTCTTTACTTACTTTAATTCTTTTTAGGTAGTATCTATCCTTTAGGTCTAGCTTTATAAAAATCTTAGCTTAGCTTAGCTTATCTTAGAGTTTGTTTATATTTAGTAGTAGGTATTAGTCCTTTACTATAATATTGTTTAGTTTTTAGTAGTCTATATATATCCTTAGTAGTCTCTTCTTCTTTAGTATAAAGAGAATTAGAAATCCTACTAATAATAAAGATTCTTGTATATATCCTTTTTTTAGGTCTCTATTTAGTCTTTCTTAGAGTGTTACTAATTTACTCTCTATTAATTAGTAAATAGGCCTAAAAGGTAGCTCTTTTCCTTCTTATAACTTAATCGTGTAGTCCTAAGGTTAGTACTTAGGTAATACTAGTATATCTATCTCTTCTATAAATAAGTAGCTAAACTTCTTGTATTATTCTAGGATTTTAGGAGTTACGCGTTACTCCTCTACTCTTACTTCTTAGCCTAGCGCCCTACTAGTACTTATAGAGTTACTTATTCTCTCTTAATAAGTTACTATTAAAGCTACTATCTTATATAGTACTTTCTTATCTACTATTAAATACTATTAATACATAGGCTTAGATCTACGTATATCTTTGTAGTTATTAAATAAGAGGTTCTAGTTTTTCTAATTAACTTAGGGATTAAACTCTTGTAGCTATAAGAGTCCTAGTATAATGTTTTTATTAGCTAAAACTAATACGTCTAAGGTAATCCTTATACTATATTCTTAAATAATAATCTCTGTAGTTACTTCGTTACTAACTATTATGTTTCTTAGTATTAGTTGTCTATTCGCGATATAGATTAGATATAGTATCTTCTTTACTTATAGTTAGAGTCCTACTTATTCTACTACTTCTAGTATAATTAGGTTTGTAAATAACTCTAAATCTACTAATACCTTTATTCTTTCTCCTTTTATCTTTACTAGGAGTTTAATAAGTCTTTTAGCGTTAATAGTATTATAGCTTCTAGATATATATTTAGTATTAGCTATTTACCTAAAAAAGACTTAATCTTATAATCTTTATTTGTCTTTTGCTAAAATCCTTATAGTATCTTAATCTCTCTATATTGTTTATACTTCTTTACTATATAGGTTTACTAGATTAGATTAATATATTAGTTGTTTACAAGTATCTTACTTATATTTACTTCTTCTTTAGTTATTCCTAGAAAGTACTCTACTTCCTACTTATCCTATAGGTATTGTTTATATCTTACGTTTATATACTCTTCTTAGTTCTATTTATATCTAGATCTCCTATAAGGGAAATATCTAGATCTTATCTTATTAGAATAGTAAGTAAGGTAGTTGTTATAGTAATATCCTATCTATAATAGTAGTAGGTAGTTTAGGTTATATAAGTGTAGCTAGTATTATAGTTCTTATATTAATACTAGATCTATAATAATTAGCGCCTAATTGTTATTTATATATAATAGTTTATATTATTAAATCTACTCTACTTAGTATTCTTTATCTTACTATTCTTTTACTAAGTAGTAGCTATCTACTAGTCTCTAGATTTCTTTTATAAATCTATCTTATACTTTAGCGTTTTCTTACTTTAGCTCTAGTATTTTAGGTAATTTAGAGGTCTTAGGCTCTTAGTTTTCTTTCTTATTCTTGTCTTAGGCTATATATACCTACCTTTCTAGATATAGCGTCGTCTCGCGCCTATACCTTGCCCTTCTTTAGTATAGCTAAAGGTATTCTAAGGTATTTATCTTAGCTTATTTCTACTTTAGCTAATACCTTCTTATATAGCTTTGTATTCTTAGTAGTATCTTTATAGCTTCTACTTTGTTATCTATTATAAGGTTTGTTAGTTATATAGTAATCTTATAGTAGTTGTATTTCTTACCTATATCTTACTACTAGAGGTTTGTAGTCTTGTAATCTCTCTTCTCCTAGCTTCCTCTAGAGATTACTTCCTATTTTTCCTTTCTATTATTGTCTCGCTACTTAAGTATATTAATTTATTGTATAATCTTATTCTTTACTTAGTAATTTTTTACTAGGTGCTCTATTTTACTACACTTATAGTATTTTTAGCTTTCTACTCTTTTAGGGTTCTTGTAGTAATAGTATTCTTATTTTCCTAGGTTTATATTATTAACGTGTATCTTATCTAGCCTAAAGTATCTATAGCTACTCTAAACTTAGTTATTCTTGTATTTACGTTACTACTTATACTTAGGTTTATACTTCTTACTTTCTATACGTAGTACTCTTACGTTCTTTACTTCTACTATATATTTGTATATATAGTTATTAACTTAAATTACTTTTTCTATTAGGTTCTCTAACGTCTTAATTATAGCTTTACTACGTATTAGCTCGCCTTAAATATTACTCTTAAGTTTCTATTAAAATATCCTTATTAATAACTTGTTATTCTATTCTATTTATATCGCGTAGCTTTAGAATTTATTAGCGTAATCTACTACTACTTTGTATTATTATAGCTACTATATTACTTACTCTACTACTACTATCTTATTTACTAATAGAAAGGCTTATTATACTTTGTCTTTAAACTTAATCTATTCTTTAAACATCTTGTTATAGTTACTATTATTGTTATTAAGGTATTTCTTAAGGTATAGTATAACCTATTTCTCTACCTTACCCTTTATATAAGATAATATAAGTATAGCTCTATCTTTATCCTAAACTTAGTCTACTTTAAAGAAGAAGTTAAGTTATAAAATCTATAGCGTAAGCTTATTTTATTCTCTATAGTAGAGGTCTAGCTTAGTAACCTTAGAAGTAGCTATATAGGTTGCTCTTACACGCTAGTTATCTATATTTATTAATATATTACTTATCTTAAGAGTATTTAATATATTAAGACCTTAGAACTAAGTAAAAGTAATAAAAGCAAGTAGGCTTTTGTAAGATAAGCGAGGTTAATAAATAAGATAGTTACTTAACTTAATTAATAGTTAGCTCTTATTAGAGTATTACAAGGTATATAAGTATTAATAGATAGATAAGAATCTAATTAAAGTATTAGTTGTAATACTCTATTAAGATAAGAAGTAAAGAAGAGATTAAACACAATAGTCTATAAAGGTCTATCGACGTTCCTATATACTTACTATCTAGCGTTTATTCCTAAGCGCTTACTCTAGAGCGTTCGCTCTAGAGCGTTTACTACTAAATAGTTACGTATCTTACTACGCTATATTACTTAGCCTAATTGTGTATAATATAATAGCTTACCTACTACTTAGTATTATAATAATATCTATCTAGAGCTATACTAATACTATAAAGAGTCTTAGTTTTTCCTTTGTTCTATTAAACTTCTTAAGGACTAGTATCTTAGGTAGCTTCTTAGTTGCGCTTATCTCTAGTTATTAGGTAATTAGTTCTATCTAGTTCTATCCTTTAATAATAGCTTTAATTTGTACTTTATTCTACTTTAAATAATCCTATAGTTCTTTATTCTATATTTCTAAGGCTTTAATTACTATTTTTATATCTTCTTTTTTAGAGATTAAGTTATTTATATATTCTCTAACTACTTTCTATATAGTGTTATCTAACTTATAACTCTTTATAGGTGCTTTAGCTACTTATTTAGCTAAACTTTCTACTATCGTGTTAGCTAGACTGTACGCTACTTACGCTTCGCTCCTCGTAATAACTAAATTAGTAAGGTATAACAAGTTACCTAGGGTTAACTTCCTAGTAACCTTAGAGTTATTAGTAGATTAAGAGGTAATAATAAAAGTTTATATTATAATCTATAATAGGCTATAAACAATAAAAGATGTTTTACAACTATCTAAATATTGTTACTCGTAGTTAATAATTGAATTACTAATACTATCTTAATAATAGGCTTTTCTACTAACTATATAGTAATATAGCCTTAGTAACTTTATTGCTTTGTATTTACTAAGATCGCGAATTTACAAATTTGTTATATAATAGCTTTATAACTTTGTATTTACTAAGATCGCGAATTTACAAATTTATTACGTGTCTAAGTTGTAGTTAGCTTCCTAGTTAAGCCTATTATCTTATAGGTTATTACCCTACTCGTCCTATACTTTGTGTATAGCTAAGCGTAGACTAATTAGTTCTATCTCGATTCCTCTTGTTACTACTATAACACTATAAAAGTAGCTAGAAGTCTTAGAGTTATTATCTTTAGTCTTATCTATACTATATACTACTAGGTAAGCCCTAAGCTTATAAAGATATACTAGCTTACTAGGTATTATAAGAAGATACCTATAGGCTACGTAATAACTTAGAGAAACGTTTTAGTAAATAAGATACTAAATATTAGCTACTATAGTATTACGCGTAAAGAGTGTAGTAATAAAGTAGCTAGAAGACTAAGTAGCTATAAGAATAAAAGTATTAGCGTAAGTACACTCTTACTTAAAGAGCTTAGTAATATAGTAGTAACTCTTAGTAAAACCCCTAACCTAAGAAAGTACCTACTTACGTTTAGCTACTAAACTACTAAAAATATATTAGCTAAGCTCTAAAGGACTATTAGGACAAAATTAAGTAAAAATAAAAATAAGGTTAAAGACTTACTTAACTTATAATTATAGCCTTAAATATAATAATAAATATAGGAGCTATTAAAGTAGATAATACCTTTATTATTAAAGAAAATAGAGTATCTAATACTACTACAAATATAGGTAGTATAGCTATAATTACTTTCCTCTTTAGAACTACAAGCTATAGCCCTATTAAAGCCTAGTAGTAGCAGCTCTAGTAGTAAGGCCCTATAAAGGCTAATAGTCTTCTAAGTATACTAACTTACGTAGACTATAGCTTTATAATAGGCTTACATTTCTTAAAGATTATTAATTAAAGAAAGATCCTATAAGCGTATAGCCTAAGTAGCTATAAAGTCTTTAGTAAGTATTTCTTAACTCTTATAGTAGCGTACCTACTAATATAGCTAGTAAAAGAAAGACTAAGAGCTATTAGAAGTATAGAAAAAGCTATTAAAGTTATAGGAACAAATATTATAAGGACTATTCTACTAGTAAGCCTTATTCTTACGCTTATTATAGTAAGTATATACGAACTCTTAAATAAAAGAAAGAAGCTAGCTAAAGTTATACTCTTTAAAGATATTAAGGGCTTAGTTAAAGAGGTTATAAAGTAAGTTAAGTAAGAGAGAGTAGTTAAAGAAGTAAGTAATAACTAGAAAGAATATATAGTAAGTAAAACCTAAGAGCCTATAAGTAAAAAGGTTAGATACTTACCTTTATACTAGAAGTAATATATTATAGAAATAAGGTAAAAAGCTTTACTCTTAGTTTAATAATAACCTAAAAGTAGTCTACTTAGGTTGCGAGGCGGCTAAGAAGGATTATTACTACTACTAGTACTCTAGCTAAGCTAGCTAGCTACGTAGGAGCTAGGTTAGAAGTTAAGAGTAGCTATAATAATTAAAGTAGAAAGTAAACGTAAAAATAGAGCTAAGAAACTAGTAAGAGAGTATAGAGTAGCTAAAATAAGCTTAAAGAAAAGAAAAGAAATAGAATAAAAAATAAAGAGACGTAGCTTAAGTATTCTCCTAGAAAGTATTTATAACTTTACTAAAACTATAGAAGCTAATAAATATAAGAGCCTAACTACTAGTAAGAACGTTTAAATATAGAGCTTAAAGGCCTTACACTAGCTTAACTAATAAATACCCTTATATTTTATATATCTTTAAAATAACCTAAGAATTACGTAAATTATCTATAGATAATCTCTTAAGTATTAGATCTAGAGCCTTTAGGAGAAAAGGTATTACAAGTAAAAGATAAGAGTAGTATTCTTAAAGTTCTAAACTATAGCTAGAATACTTTAAGAATAAAAATAGTAGCTAGTATAAGAAAATAGAGGTAGTATAACTTATACTTTATATTAGGTAATAGCGCTAATAAAGCTAGCGTTCCTATAGAGAAAGCCTAAGTAAGTTATAGCTATAGCTAGGGCTAGATTATTAGTTTATAAGTAATATATAGTAATTAATACTTAAAAGGCTATAAATTATTTAAGAGGAAGAATACTCTTAAAGACTTAATATCTTCTTTCTCTTTTACTAATACTAATCTTTAACTAAGAGGCCTAAGTTACTCTCTAACTATATATATATTTAGCACTAGATACTAAACTACTTATAGGAGTAGAGCTAATATACAAATCTAAATTATTTTAGATCTAATAAGTTTAAGTACTTTACTACTAATAAAATAGAAAAAGAGTTTATAAGTTAAGGTAAAGTTTATTCTCTCTTTAGGCTAAAAGATCTTAATCTAGTATAATAGCTTAATAGGACTAATCTCTTAAAAGAAAATAGAAGTATATAGTAGAGTACTATAAAGAAACTAATAGTAAAAAAAAGAAGTAAGTAGTTACTAGAGAAATATAAGAACTAAGAGCTTATAAAGAGGAGCTATAAAAGAGAAGATAAAAGAGGTAGTAGAGTAGCTATAAGAAGTTATAATAGTTATAAGATATAATCTATAGGAGCGTAAATAATATTTAGAGTTAGTTTAGCTAATAAAGTTTAAGTTCCTAAAGACTAATAAGCTCTTAGGCCCTAGATCTATATTAAGTATATAATACTATAATACTATATATAGATAAAATATAAGATAGACTATAAAAAGCTTAAATCTTTACAAAGTTAGATATCTAGAATTCTTACTACTAGATTAGAATTAAAAATAGTAATAAATAGAAAATAGTATTCTAAATATAATATAGACTTTTTAAATATTTAGTTATACTCTTTAGATTAATAAATATACTAGTAGTATTCTAAAAAAGAATTAATATAGTCCTAAAAGAGTACTTCAACGTATTTATATTTATATACCTAGATAATATCCTTATATTCTTAGAATTAGAAGAGGAACACGTATAATATATATACAAGGTACTAGAAAGACTAGTAGAAAATAAGTTATTCTTTTAGATAAGGAAATCTAAGTTCTATATAAAAGAAATAGATTTCCTTAGATTTATTATTAAACTAAGAAAAATAAAGATTAACCTAAACAAGATTAAAGTAATCTAGGAATAGCTAATACTAAAAAACTTATAAGAAGTATAGTAGTTTTATAAGTTAGTAAACTTTTATAGAAAGCTAATAGTAAGATAGTCTAAGCTAATAGAGCTATTAATAAGACTTATAAAGAAAGATATAGTATTTAAATAGACTTAAGAATATAATAAAGTATTAAACTAGATAAAATAGAAGTTTATAGAGAACCTAGTTATTAGAATATATAACCTAGATCTACTAGTAATAGTAAAAGTAGACGTATTTAACTTAGTCTATAAGATAATACTAAGATAAGAGGACTAGGTTATAAAGTAAGAATACTTAGTTAAATATTTTTCTAAGAAAATAAAGCTAGTAGAGCTTAACTACCTAATTTATAATAAATAAATACTAGTAATCTATAAAGTATTTTAGTAGAAGAGATTATACTTATATAGAGTAAAGTATAGAATAAAGGTTTATATAGACTATAAGAACCTTATAAGATTTATACTAAATAAAGACTTATTATAATACTATATAAGATAGTAAGAATACTTATTAATATTTAACTTTAAAATTATATATACTAAGGGTAAAGAAAATTAGTTTATAAATACTCTAAGTAGAAGACTAGATTTATAAGAAGAAGTAAATACTACTAGAATAGTTCTAGTTAAGAATAAAGATAGATATTTAGTTCTAAAAATACCTAGAATAGCTATAATACTTAAGAGAAAGAGTAGTAAGCTAGATAAATAGATTTAGAAAGAAATTAAAAAGACTTCTAAAGAAATAAAAAAACTTAAGATCTAAGAAAAGCTTGTAAAAGCTTATAGAAGAATATATATTCTAAGTAGAATATAAAAAGATTTTATATAATAATTCTATAAACTACTTATATATAGATACTAGGGTATTAATAAAATACTAGATAGACTTTTATAGGATTACTATATTCTAAAAGTTAGATAACTAGTAATAGAAGTACTACAAGACTATATAGAATATTACAACTAGTTAAAGTACTAGAATAACTCTAGGAAGTTATTATAATAGACTTTATTACGAAGTTACTTAAGTTAAAAGACCTAATATTAGGAGTAAAATATAATAGAATCTTAATAATAGTAAATAAGCTTTTAAAGTACTTATACTTTAGACTATATAAAGAAAAAAGTAAGATTAAAGTTACTATATACTAGGTCCTAGGAACTATAGTTAGCTAATATAGTATTCTAGATAAAATTATTATAGTTAAAGATATAAGATTTATATTAAAATTATAGAGAATAATAATAGTATTAATAGGAATAATATATTAAATATTAATAGTATACTATCTATAGATAGATAGATAGTTAGAATAAATAAATTAAATAGTAGTATAGTATTTAAGATACTACTTTAATTATAACTAGAATAATTAGGTATAAATACTACCTATAGTATAGTTAGTATATAATAGTATAAAAAACGTAGTAATAAAAGTATTACTTTTCTTTATAAACTATAGATTTAATTTTAATATAAACTACATACTAAGATTTAAAGTATCTTAGTCTTTAAGAAGAGAAAACTTTACTAATAGAATAAAAGAAATATATAATTAGCTATAATAGGATATAGAATTCCTATAAGATTAAATAGTAAAATACTATAACAAGAAATATTAAAATAGACTCTAATTTAAAGAAAAAGAAAAAGTATAGTTAGTATAAAGAAATATTTAGAGTAAATAATTAAGTTTAAAACTAGATTACGTAAAGATAAGACTATATAAAGTAAAGAAGAAAGTTATACTAGTTATATTTAAATTAAGACTACTAGACAAGATAAAGATGTACCTAATATTCTATATAGTACTATTAGAAAAGGTACTATAAGAAGTAAAACTACTAGTATATAAAGTAGATATATATAGTTAATAAGAAAACTAGGAAGTCTAGAAGATTTTATAATACTAATTCTATAATAGAAAGAATTAATACTTAGTAAAATATATAAGTATAAACGAAAAAGAATAACTATAAGAAGATATATAAGAACTAGAGGATAATCTTAATATCTTTAAGAAACTATAGTAGGGTGACACGAAAAAGAAGCCCAAAAAAAAGTTATAGTTTTTAACTAGTAATAACTCTACGAATATAATAGCTAAAAATATAAGCGAACATAAATCCTAAAGAAAATATTAGGGTCTATATTTTAGTCTACTACGATTTTTGATTACTAAGCGGATACGATCTAGGATTTAAACTGTTTCGAGGACTTTTTTTTAAGCTAACTTTAAAGCTTAATAATTTTTTATTTTTAGTATCTTTTTCTATTATTTTTTA